>JAGSMT010000264.1:0-242808 GCA_029286875.1 Lamproptera curius | reverse complement strand
TAGCGCAACAGTGTCTACGCTGACGAAGCGTCATTGCGCCGATTCCGACGACCGAGGTCAGAAGTGCTGAAGAACCTCTCTTTCACAAGTGGTCATGGTCAATGGCGATAGCTGGGTGCAAGGTGGGTTGTATAAGCGAATTAATGAAATTGCGTGTGTCTAATATTAAAATGAGCGTTTTGAATGAATACACTTTGATGTTTAACAAAACAATTAGTGTCTGTCTAAAAAACCCCTAATGAAGTTGCCCTATGTCAGGTAGGCCTCCAGACACAGGCTGATGACGTCTAGGTTTCATTGTTTACAGTTAATGTCGTTTTATACTTTAATTGCTTCCTTATTAATGACTTCATATAATTCTCATTTAAAACGGTTATTATAATGTTAATAACAGACACTCCAATTTTATTGTAATTTTAGAGTAAACATTAATTAAAAAGTATAATATATATGCACCGTCGATCAGCGTGAGTGTTCATATACTCTATGCTTTTGCAGCGGTGCCAGATTAAAGCACGGCACCAGCTAGCCACGGCTTGTGCCACTGGCTTTCCTAGAAACCATGCTACAAAAACATTTGAATTGCGTCTACTAAAGTTTATCTGTAAATTTAGGTTAATCTATAGATAAGTTTTTGTTAATCTGTTGACATGAAATAGAGTTAAATACTATTCTAAAGTTTTGGCCAAATTTGAATTGAGCGGGTGAGAATAAAGTAACCTATTACAATGAAGAGTTAATTTTGTTACTTAACTTCATTCAGTGATTGTAACCTAAATGATATGTATGACCCCATATCCTTTCCATAAGTTACTATATTTACTAATATTGCAAATCAGCCAGTCTATAATGCTTTGTATGTACAATTTATAAAGTCAGCGCTATCTCAACACTGGATTTTAAGATTTATGTGTCTATAATTGTGTATCACTCCAGGTAGCAGTGCGACAAGGATGCTATATGTCAGATTGGTGCCTTTAGATACATGGTTCAAGATGAAGGAGACAAGCTGAGGGTTTCAAACGTTTCTGTCAAAATGCAGTCAGCTACTGTGCCCCTTATCAATAAGTTCACTGCAGAGTAGCGACCAAGACTGTGTAGCTTGTAATTGTTTTAATATGCATACTTGTGACTTGTACTTATTATTTAAGATAGGATAGTTTAAAAGGTTTCTAAGAGATTTGCATTATGTGGACGCTTCTATACAATAAATAACAATCAAATAGAATTAAAATATAAACATTTTGAGGGCTAATACTATTAGACGTTTAGTTTGTGTGCTTGCATGTTATTATATAACGCAAGCACTCGAGATCAGCGGTCACGTACATGCGTGGTGCGTTTTTTACGGTGCGAGAGGAAGCGCGGCCGCGCGGGACGGCGTCAGTGATGCACTGGCGCTACAATTCCCGCGCGCCGGGCGACAGCTTTTTCTTTTTTTTAATACGCACCCGTAAATTGTTTTGTGCCAGTTGGTTTTATATCTTTTTTTTTATTTGCACCTGTAAATTGTTTGGCAGTTTGTTTTTTTTTTTTTTTATTTACACCCGTAAATCGTTCTGCGCCAGTTTGTTTTTTATTTTTTTTATTTGCACCCGTAAATTGTTTTGCGCCAGTTTTGTTGTTATTTTAATACACCCGTATGTTATTTTGTGCCAAATAAGTTTGTTGAAATGCACCGTTTATTGTTTCACTCCTGTGTGTTTTGTTTTTAATACACCCTAATTTTAGAACCCGTTAGTTTTGTTTTTTAATATTTTATTTTTTTTGTGCCAGTCATGTGCAGTTTCTGTATGCAAATATTTCTATGGATTGATTCTTTTGCCGTTAGTTTTGTGCATTAATAGATTACTTGCGTTTTAATGCATTACGTTTAAGCATGGTTATTTTTATTCATATAGATTGTGCCCATTGAAAGTTTTGTAATCGTTTTCACCCTTTTTATATAAGTTAATCATTTCAATCAAGCTCAAGAAGTTGTTGTCCACTTTGCATGAATTTAACGGTAGTTAAAACTTACAGTATGCATTAACTTTGTAAATGTAATGCGTTTTGCCCTTAAAATGTTTAGATTTTCTTCAAATCCGAATGATGTTGTAAAACTATTTGACGTATTTAAGCGAACACAATACCTATTTATACTACAATTATTGTGAACGTACAGAGTATCGGAGGAATGTATAAAATTTGCGTTTTTGTATATAAAAAACAGAAGAATTTAAAAATCAAAGACACTTTATTCGGCTATTTCCTGCGTTAATTGTGTTGAGAAAGATCTAATATGTCTTTGTTGAACATAAAGTATGTTCTATTATGAATTTATACCAAAATGATGAATGAATATGATGAAATTTTGACAGTAATATTTCCAGACAATCGGCACATCATCATCAGGTCTCAAACTAAGAAGTGCTTATGACTGATAAATACATGGATTTACTTTTCTTTGTAAATAAATACGTATTATATAGACACAAACACGATAAAAACTTGTGTCCAAATATATCTCCTGTTGGAATCGAACCAACGCCCTCTGGCGTAACAGTCGGGGTCACTGAACACTAAGCCAAGCGGGTCGCCAAATTGAGATGTCTACGTTTACACACAATTGTTCAAATTTGACAAAACTATATTGGATCTATATTAACCGCCTCCGTGGCATAACGGTATTGAGTCTTGCTTTATCGGATGTCGTGGGTTTGAATCCCGCGGGGAGACAACTTTGTGTTATCGTTGTTCTCTGATTGGTTAGGGCATTATGGGCCGATCACCCAATTGTCTGAAAAGTATGATGATCCATGCGGTCGGATGGGCATGTAAAAGGTCCCCGTTGTCTATGCCATTTTTGAAAGTCGTCATAGACTCTCTCTCCAGTGCCTTTGAATTCACTGACAAGTAAGTCATTGTTAGATGCAGTTTACTCTTTGGGTTGTGGAGGTCAGATGCCGACTCGCTCTGCGTAAAGCCGAAACCGGTGGTAGGTCCTCTTCTTACGAGACCGTCTGGGTGGGTACCGCTAAGGAGTAGTGTGAAAACACTAGTGTGTTCCGGTTTAAAGGGCACCGTACCCAGCGTATTTACTAAGTAAACGAGACTTAACATGCTATGTCTCACGGTAGGCAGCGCGTTGGTGATACCTGTATTGCTAATGTCTATGGGCGTCGGTGACCACTTTCCATCAGGTGGCCCCGACTTGTCTGTCTGCGTATGCAATAAAAAAATGTTTTTGAGTGAAAGAGTAGCGTCTATGGGCGTCGGTGACCACTCTCCATCAGTAAAAAATAATAAATGTAAAATAATGATAAATAAAAAAAATACCGATCCCACGATAACTTGAGAATAGTGGCCGGGTCAAAGGAGATATTAAGTCTTTATTATTACTTTCAGGTCAGATTTCCGGTTTGAACGTGCTCCGTGTGATAAACGAGCCGACGGCGGCCGCGCTCGCCTACGGAATGGACAAGTCCGAGGATAAGATGTGAGTAGTCCGTCTATTGGTTGAAGCGACGTAGCATTATTGTTTTTTATTCATTCTAACTGCATCCGTGGCCTAGTGGTATAGGCTTTAGAGACCGGAGGTCGTGGGTTCGAATCCTGCGGGGACTCAACAAATTTTCATTGTTGTTTCCTAGTTGGTTAGGACAATTTGAGCCGATCACCCAATTGTCTAAAAGTAGATGATCCTGCTCGGATGGGCATGTAAAAGTCGGTCCAACCACCAACCGCATTGGACCAGCGTGGTGGGATACGGTCCAAAACCCCTAATGGATAGGGTGATTAGGAGCCTATGTCCAGCAGTGGACTATTAAAGGCTGATGATGATGATGATTCATTCTAACTGCCTATGTGACTGCTGGTTAAGGCTTGTGGTTCAGAAACGAATATTTGTATCTACAACTGAACTGAAAATAAATAATATGTCCTCATTAGGCGCGATCTATCATATAAATCGACCGCCGTTTATATTCTAAGATGAGCCAACTGCGAGAAGATATATCGGAGTGCACCTGTGTTTGTGCGTCTTTTCCTTCACTCTCATGGTTCCACGACCTCCGGTTTCTGTAGCGGATTCAAAATCGAGTCGGGAAATCTTACGTATTTGTGCAGTCAATGGTATAATCTGGATGGTAGGCATAAATCACGTTCTCCTGATCTCTATCCGGTCGTGTCGGTTGTCCGTCCCATCGATATTTGATTGGGCTCGTACCCTATAATATCTCCTACGCAGTTGGCTGATCTCTAATAAAGATCGGATGCCTTAGTCGCAGTCCACTAGGAGGACATTATTAGTTTTGGCTTTGTGATTTGTATGTGCACCGTCGATCAGCGTGAGTGTTGATACGCTCTACGCTTTTGCAGCGGTGCCAGATTACAGCACGGCACCAGCTAGCCACGGCTTGTGCCTCTGGCTTTCCTAGAAACCGTGCTACAAATAGTTTAAAAGGTGCTCATGGCTGCCTCCGTAGCCTAAGGTAAGGGCGTGTGCTTGTGAGCGGAGGTCGTGGGTACGATCCTGCAGGGACTCAAACAATTTTCATTGCTGTTTCCTAGTTGGTTAGGGCAATTTGGGCCGATCATCCAATCGTCTGAAAAGTAAGATGATCCATGCGCCGGATGGGCTTGTAAAAAGTCAAGTCCACCCACCGACCGGCATTGGTCCAGCGTGGTGGGATATGGTCCTAAAAACACCTAATGGAGATGGCGTGCATTAGGATAGGATGTCTAGCAGTGGACTAACACATGCTGATGATGATGATGATGTTATGTTTCAACTACGTCCTACTATACAATTGTATTTGAACTGAAATGATTATCATCATCAGCCTATTTAGTTTACTGCTGGACATAAGCCTCCTCTATCGGGGGTTTTAGGACCGTATCCCACCACACTGGTCCAACGCGGGTTGGTAGGTGGACCGATTTTCTACATGCCCATCCGACGCACGGACCATCTCACTTTTCAGACGATTGGGTGATCAGCCCAAATGGCCCTAGATTGGGTGATCAGCCCAAATGGCCCTAACCAAATAGGAAACACAATGAAAATCGTTTGAGTCCCTGCAGGATTTGAACCCACGACCCCCGGTTTCTAAAGCACATGCTCTTACCCCTGGGAGGCAATTACTATATTACTTTATCATCAAATAATATTTATGTATACATTTAATACATTACAATTTAATTTTGCCAACAGCATCGCCGTCTACGACTTGGGTGGTGGCACGTTCGACATATCTGTGCTGGAGATCCAGAAGGGTGTGTTTGAGGTGAAGTCGACCAACGGTGACACCTTGCTCGGTGGAGAGGACTTTGACAATGTCATCGTCAACTTCTTAGTGGACGAGTTCAAGAGAGATGTGAGTATATGATGCTGAAAGCTATATTGTAAATAAAGATTGTGAGTTGAACTGAAATCTGGTCTAAAGTGACTGTAGTTATTCATTGAATGTGCTAATTGTGTCATAAATGCTATACTGGATAACAGATTATATATCTTTTTGGTTGAATACGGTTTTTTATGTGCGATTTAAATACAGATTTTGATTATTTTACATATAGATCTTTGCTCGAGTCTTGTAAGACATGCAATTTTTAGTGAATGAAATATTTAGACAATATTTGTTGGTACCAAAAAGTACAGCCACTCCTATTGGTTGTAGAGCATAGGCTGTAGTAGCAGTTCAATAATATATAAGAACATTATAGAATTATATCTTTTATTTAAGCAAATAATAAACATATTAAATCCGCTTTAAGGAATTTTTGCACTAACTCTTTATATTTCTATATACTTATTTTAAAAACGTTGAGAGTAAATGAGGAATTAACTAGGAAAGTCCCAAAAAAGTGGATTTGTTAAGAACATTATAGGTTTTGAAGTCATAATATTTTCAAATAAGACTTTTGTATAAATTTTATGTCTTATACCACTCTAGTATAATTTTGTATGTGCACCGTCGATCAGCGTGAGTGTTGATACGCTCTACGCTTTTGCAGCGGTGCCAGATTGAAGCACGGCACCAGCTAGCCACGGCTTGTGCCTCTGGCTTTCCTAGAAACCGTGCTACAAACATTATCAGAACAACTTTAGAACTATACTTGATTTGCATAAAATTATTATAGAAAGCAACCCATAGCAACATACATACTTACATCATCCGCCTGTGTTAGTCCGCTGCTGGACATAGGCCTCCCCTAATACACAGGTTTTATAAACATAGCAACATAATCCCTTAATTTATTTAATTCACTTCACATGCAGAGAGTTCCACAATTTTAAAGATAATATGACGGACATTGTAAACCTTTATAAACTGAGTATAGACCTTTAATTTTTATGAACATACTTAATAAAATCAGATTTGGGTTAGTGATTGATTTTAAAAAAATATTCTGTACCAACTTTATAGATATTCCTATAATATTATTGTAATTATATTAACATTATTATATTTTATCTATCACAGCAAGGCTTGGACATCCGCAAGGACGCGATGGCGATGCAGCGGCTGAAGGAGGCGGCCGAAAAGGCGAAGATTGAACTCTCCGGATCTCTCCAGACTGATATCAATCTGCCGTACTTGACTATGGATGCTTCCGGACCAAAACATATGAACTTGAAGGTGGGGAAGACTATAAGATTTGCTATAATATGAATATTGTCTTGAAATTGGGGTAATTAACTTGGTGAATATGTTTTATAATAATTATTATGGTTTTGGTGAATGAATTACAAAATATCATCTTGTCTCGAATTAAACAATGTTACTATGGAAAGTGAATGACTGATGAATAATTATCTAGGAGAGTAATAATAATTGAGATATTTCGGAATTAGGGATAAATCGATATTAGAAAAACATTGATGTTAATTTTGTAGTCAACATCGAATCAAACATTAATGTTTTTGTGTAAATAATAAATTACATTAAAAATTTAAAAATTCAAAGAAACTTTATGCAGCGCTGAATCGACTTTTTACATACCCATCCGACGCATGGATCATCTTACTTTTCAGACAATTGGGTGATCGGCCCAAATTGTTGCGAATGTGAGATGCGAATTATTGAAATAACGCACAAGCATTTTTACAGATTATTCAAAGTAAAATTATTTTAATACTGATTAATCTATGTGCCAGAACAATACAGAGAATAAACCACCTATTTGTACAATCTGTTGATATGGGTTAAATATTTTGTTACACATGCATAATTTTGCCTAAGTTTGGTATTTTTTGATTTATATGTTTAAGGAAGGTTAGAAATATTAATGTTATATATAGCTTTTGGTGCATTCAATCAAGTTAAATTCTGTTACATTAAAATATAACTGAAATAATTAAAAAATTACATTGTTAAAGAACTCACAGTAAATCGGCCTATGAAAATACTAAAGAATTCCAAAGCTAATTTAATGCAAGACGCCCTGTTTTCAAATTTCACTATATTTTTACCCCTTTCCCACAGCGTGTCTTCTATCTTTTCTTATCTACATATTTCTATTTGTTCTTTCTTTTCTATCTACATAATCTTATGTTTCTTTTTAAAATAAAACTGACAAATTCTGTTGACCTTCTCTTAACCCAATGTGTGACGTAACTTATGTACGGTTCATTAGTTTAAAAGTCCTCCAAATTTTTCGAACCACATATAAATGTTTAAACATAATATACTTGTAGATGACACGCTCCAAACTGGAGTCGTTGGTAGGCGACCTCATCAAGCGCACGGTCGCCCCTTGCCAAAGAGCTCTGCAGGACGCCGAGGTGCAGAGGGCTGACATTGGGGAGGTGCTGCTGGTCGGTGGGATGACCAGGATGCCTAAGGTTTGCACATTTTGTTGTTATTGTCTCTTTTTAAATGTTCTGGGTTTAATAGCGGATCTGTATTAAATAAAGGGCCTTTATGTGTAACTATAAACTGCATCAAAGTGTGGAAAATTTCTTTACAAAAATAATTTTATCTTTTGATGCATAATATGGCTTGTGTATGCTGTATGAAAAGGCATTATCTATATAGAGTTGGCTGCCAGCAATCTGTATCTTGCATTGCTTAGTTTTATTTCTTAAATTTTCGTCTGTCTGTTTTGGATAATCTCTAGAATGTCTGGTCCGATTTTAACGGTACTAATACTTGAAGAGGGCTGATGTAACTGGGAGTAATCTGAGGTTTCTTCAAAAGCCTAAAAGAAAGTAATAATTTTGACGTGACATCGCGTTATAAATTGGTTCAAGATAGGATGGCACTCTCAAAACTGTGTCACAGCGCCACACACGTAACGCTCTCCATTAGCAACCATAAAAGAGAGTGAGAGGCACGCGTCTCTCTTACTCGAGCGCAGTTGGCCTGCTTAAGTAAAAAAGAGACAGAGAAGGAGAAGAGGGTTGATTCCACTTCCTACTATATGAATAAATATCCACATTACAATCATTCTACCACTAAAAGACATTACAGGCAACCACTACTTTGTTTTTGCAACAGATAGTCTTGTATATGTTTAGTACATCCGGATTATGCACCGCACAAGCTGAAGTCAGACCATCATGTCTGTCGAGGCTGTCTTTGGAGACAGGTGCAATAGCAATATGAGGACATATTCCCCGATTAGGCCAATGCCCTTTCGGGTTATAATCTTTCAGACAGTACAAATATTGATATTTTGTTAAAGATTTTTTAAATCCGCACAGTAGTGTTAAGTCAATAAATACAAAAATACAAATCTTTTCTCTTTACAATTTTAGTATAAAAGAATTTATTGTATTGAGATATTACTCAGAGGATGTCCAGTTTATGGTGTACAATATGCCCGGACTTCAGGAAACTGATTGTTTGTTATGTTCTACATGAAATGTTAAATGTAGTTACATCGTCATCAGCCTTCGTCAGTCCACTGTTGGACATAGGGCGTCGAATAGGCATATAAACGGTCGGTCCACCCATCAACCCGCAACGGACCAGCGTGGCGGGATACGGTCCAAAAACCTCTTATAGGAAAAGGCGTGCAGTAGAATGCCTTTGCCCAGCAGTGGACTAACACAGACTGATGATGATGAACAGAAAGTAAAAAATTTGACCATTTGCTAATGTCTATTCTACAGGTACAGACAACAGTGCAAGAGATCTTTGGCAGGGCTCCGTCCCGAGCAGTCAACCCTGATGAGGCAGTGGCAGTGGGTGCCGCTGTGCAGGGTGGAGTGCTGGCCGGCGACGTGACCGACATCCTGCTGTTGGACGTGACCCCATTGTCCCTGGGCATCGAAACCCTGGGTGGGGTGTTCACGAAGCTCATCACCAGGAATACCACCATCCCGACCAAGAAGAGTCAGGTGTTTTCTACGGGTGAGTTGGCTTAACTGCCTCCGTAGTCTAGTGGTATGGGCGTGTGCTTTAGAAATCGGAGGTCGTGGGTTCGCATCTCGCGGGGAATCTTAGTTGGTTAAGGCAATTTGGGCCGATCATCCAATTGTCTCAATATTAAGATGATCCATTCGTCGGTTGGGCATATAAAAGTCGGTCCACCCCCCAACCCGCATTGGACCAGTGTGGTGGGATACGGTCCAAAACCCCCCTAATGGATAGGGATGTATTAGGGTAGGCACATGTCCAGCAGTGGACCATCAAAGGCTGATGGTGTGTGATGTGAGTTGGCTTTGCCTGTTTTGGACTATCTAAAGGGGGGTTGGTTGTGGTTGTTAACAACTTAGGCTTTGAACCTCTTGCGGAATGTAAAGCTGATTTGAATGATGTTGTGGTTGGTGGATGTGATAGGTTTGTGGAAGTGGCGTCGTGGATGATTTGCCTTCTATAGTTTGATTTATCAGAAAAACCCAACTTTTGGCTACAATATATAAATAATGGATATGTTTGGATAGATATAATTTTTATAGAAATTGGATTTTGATTGGAGATTATTGTTTATTCGTTGTAAGCTACTGTAGACTACTCTAGATATTAATATTGTCATGGGATTGGTCTACATATTGCTTGATATTGAAGCACTCGTCTAAACCGTTTCATTAAAATAGTGTAATGGCAAAGCCCAGTGCTAGAATATAGGATTGTCGCGCGAACCGATTCGTTTATTGGCGTCTTGGTACGATACGCTGTCCTACATTTGTGTATTAAACCCAATCTATACGAATAAATAAAATTGTAGTTGCGGTTTATAACATCATAATTGATTATATATGATTGTTATATTTAATCGGTATATACAAGAAAACAACGTCGTTTTATTCTCCAATAATGTATGAATACATAAATAAATGTTAATAACTGACTTTTACAGCTGCGGATGGCCAGACCCAAGTGGAGATCAAGGTGCACCAAGGCGAGAGGGAGATGGCGGCCGACAACAAGCTGCTGGGGCAGTTCTCGCTGGTGGGCATCCCGCCCGCGCCCAGGGGAGTGCCCCAGATCGAGGTCACCTTCGACATTGATGCCAACGGGATAGTGCATGTGTCTGCGAGGGACAAGGGCACCGGCAAGGAGCAACAGAGTGAGTGTTTTGTGCTTGTGTCTTTTGAGATATTACAGTGAACAAGTGTACATCTGCTCGGCCTTCACTCTCGTATAATGGGACGGAGGACCGACACGATCGGGTAGATCATCTCACTTTACATACAATTGCGTATTCACGTTGCGTTTTCCTATCTAGGAAACGGCAAAGGAAAATCTTTTCTCAAAATATAGGTGAAAAGTGACCTATTACATGCACAACTTTTCAATTGTTGATCTCTTAAGAGTTCACCTGTGAAGGGTGGTGCTATATAAACTTGGCAGCCGCACGAATCGCATATCCAACGCGATCTGCGGTTACGAAAAGCTGCCATACATTTTATATAAATGTAATTACACTAATATAATTGTTTCTCACATGTTGCGTGTTAACGTTCTATCTATTTTGTCGATTGCAGTCGTGATCCAGTCCTCCGGCGGGCTGTCGAAGGACGAGATCGAGAACATGGTGAAGGCGGCAGAGCAGTTCGCGTCCGCCGACAAGCAGCGCAGGGAGCGCGTGGAGCTCTCCAACCAGGCGGAGGGCGTGCTGCACGACACGGAGACCAAGATGGACGAGTACAAGGCGCAGCTGCCGCAGGACGAGGTGCCGACAACTAAATTAATGGCCGTAGCCTTTACTCTCATAGCCCGATGGGACTGACGGACTTACACATGCCAATCCGACGCATGGATCATCTTACTTGACAGGCAATCGAGTAATCGGCCCGCATCGCCCTAACCAACTAGGAAGGTACAACGAAAAGTTGTAGAGTCAAATGCAACATTTAGTAAAGAACGGGGGGCTATATATATTCGCTATTCGGCTGCATTTTTTGCAATTTATGATAGGAGATACATTATATGTATGAAAATTACATAAACTCATTAGCCAGATGACATTATTTTAGTAAGTAAAATTGACCAGTGGTAAGTTGTCGTGGATCAAAACAAGCTTTCAGCGTTTGCAGGCAGCAGTCGGACGCTGTTCGCTACTTCAGGAGAGAGAAAGATAAACTTTAGGAAAATGATTTTTACGATCGGTCGCTACTTGTATAATTATTATTTAGGCATTTGAAGCATGTTTTCTTTCGCGCAAGTCATATTCTGCTATCAGTCGTCTCACCATTCAGTCTAGCACGTGATCTATGGATGCTGAAAAGAGATCCGAAAACAAAGGGAATAATATATATTTAAGTAAAACCGAAAAGAATCGTAAATTAAGATTGGAATTTCGATTGACTCGTTATTACTTTACAAAAGCACTCGTCTAAACCGTTTTATTAAAATAATTAAATGGCAAAGCCCAGTGCTAGAACATTAGAGGATTGTCGCGCGAACCGATTCGTCTATTGGCGTCTCGGTACGATACGCTGTCCTACACAATTGTATAGTAAATTTAATTTTTTTTGCATTTTCTACGCTTATTTTAGCATTGTCGTTTTTAAATCTGACATATTTCTGTTGCGTTAAATGATTATAATGTTAAACCCTTATATACGGAGCTAGTAATATACAAAATGTTGAAAACGAAATCTCAGTTGGTCTAGATCAGTACTAATCTCTTTTACACTCGTTTCCTTCACACTGCGAACAGTGCTTAATATCGACAAGTTCATAATAGCCAAATTCGTATTTTCTATTTATATTTTTACACATGTCATGTACAAGATAATGTAACGAAATAGTAAATCTAACATTTATTTTCACATGTTACGTTTACTTTGCGGATTTTCGCGTTTATTCTTTACATTTTGTTTCCTTTACTATATACAGTATACCTTTACTGTTTCCTTTACTATAAACAGTAATTTGGCCGAATACCGAGTATTCGGTAATGCTGTCGGCCGAAACGTAGAACATTCGGCACATATTACATGCTCGTCCAGACGAAAACTATAAAAAGACGAGTGGCAACCATTTGAGTCAATTTACTTTGTCAGTTCGGGAGTAACGTGAATAAATTACAGGTTATTTTCTGAAGCAGATATCATTTGCATCGGAGAGCGTAATTAAGCGCTTGGTTTGAATTATCACAACTTCAAACTGGTCAATTTTACTTTGTAAAGTATTAACATTTAGCAGTGGATACAAGTAATCTTGAATAATATGTTGCGTCGTGTTTCATGATTCAGTATTGGGCATACGACCGAATCGTATCAACTATTCGGCCGAATACCGAATGCCAAGCAAAGGCCGACTATTGTGTTAAAGCCGAATTTCTGTTGCAGTGCGACAAGCTGCGCGCGGAGGTGGCCAAGCTGCGCGAGCTGCTGGCCAGGAAGGAGGAGGTGGAGCCGGAGGAGCTGCGCTCCGCCACCGCGCAGCTGCAGCAGGCCAGCCTCAAGCTCTTCGAGCAGGCCTACAAGAAGGTGGGCTTGTTTTGTCAGGCTCTGGGGAAATGTTCCATTATGCACACTTTTGAGCCAGCCCACTGGACCCTCGTGCCGTTGGTCAAGCAAGTGTGCCACAGAGGTCGGGCCGGGCTCTCTTCCGCTGTTGCCTTTGCGACAACGGGCGATTGGCGGCCCGTACAAGTTTTTTTATATATAGGTTTCATGTTGGTTTGTGTGTTTTCCGAACTTCTCTCTATTTAATTATTGACATTTTGTTTTGTATGCCATTTATAAATGACTTTGAAACTGTCTGAGGGGCCCTGGATCCTGAATACTTCTGTTTGTTTAATCTTTAAATGTAGATTGTGTTTCAAGGACTTCCCTATATCTAGTATATCATGGTATCTTTTTTAATATGCAATCTATGGATAATTTAAATACATTTTTTATCTTAATATGCAGTGTATATTAGAACAAGTTGATGTGAATACAGTAGAATCTCTCTAATCTGTCACTATTTTAAACCGGATTATTGAAATGTTCAGATTAGTGGATTATAGTGAAAAAGTCATAGATTTTTCAATAAAATAAAACATATTCATAGAGGGGTAAATGTATGTAATATATAAAATTAACATGCACATATGTAATTACAGTTTTACTATAATCCTTAATCGAGGTCTGCTATTGTGCAATTTGTAGTCCTTACTTAAGAACCTTTTCTCAAGTGTTGTGAAGAATCATAATACCTTTGGCCAGATTATTAATTATTTAAAAAAAATTTTATATAAATTCTTAGAATTGGACTTTACACGTTTAAGTAACTATATACATTTTACCTTCACGGCAGAAGTAAATTTGTCAATGACAAATGGTTTAGTTGAAAGCGACAAAAATTGAATTTTCATGTTGCAACAGCAACTTGTGTGGAAATATGTAGAAAATCTAATGCTAGCTAATTATGTATGTATATTTTAAACAAAATATATTTGTTTTAAGATGGCCGCCGAGCGCGAGGGCCAGCAGCAGCAGACGCAGACTGAACAGCCCCAAGACGACAAGAAGGAGGAGAAGAAGAACTAAGAAGGAAGAGAGTAGAGAACGAGAAGAACACGAGAACCCTGCGGAGAGGGAGATATGTTGTTTTGCCGCTTTGTAAATAGTTCAGGCTTGTATGGTTGTGATTTGTCTGTGCTTGTTCAAAGAAAAGAGGTTATGGTTTGTACTAAAGTTGATAGTAAATGTATGTATGTTGTATATGTACAGAAAAACATATTAGATTTGTCTGTCATTAAATGTGAGAGATATTTATAATATTTCAATACCAAAAGTATATGTATTTAGTGTGTACAACAAATATGCGAGAATCTTGAATGTCCGATATATATATATAAGCTACAGTATTAACTTGTTCATAATTACTGATTTCGATAACTTGTGACAGACAAATCGCAACCATACGTGTAGTACTGTTACCAAATACTAAGAGGTTGACTCTATTAGTTTCCTTTCAATGTCTTATTGAAAAGGCAAAGAGTGGAATCTACGACTGTTGGCATTTTATTATTAAAAATGAATAGGTAACGGAGAATTGTTGTTTAGGCTGGTCCGTTCAATGTACACCGAGTATTGCTTTTATGATGATCTATTTCAATTGATTTGTAAATTTATAATACATTATGCCATATTTAGTACTGTTGGTATCATATTATATTAGTGATTGTTGTTGAATCGGCTTTGTTGCATCAGAAGGTCTCTGATATGATATAAAATTCACAAGGAAAGCGTTTACATTTGCAGGTGGAAGGAGAAATATAATTTTAAAATGGCAATGTTATTTTATTTCTAATTTGTTTATTATTCCAATGTCACAATATGTTTTGACTTGATGTAAAAGCACAATTTTCACCCGCAGAGATGTTATGAAGTCACATTTTGTTTTGAAGCGGAGACGTGTGACCACGGATGTTAGTTATAGGAATGGTGTACGCGTTTGCTTGTCTGTCTGTGTGTACGTTTAGAGGGAAGAGGAGCATGTCCGACTATTAGACTAGAGAATATATTATTTGGAAAAGTTTGTTGTGTTTCATTGGTGACCAATTTTGATTTACATTTGCAGCTGCTGAATACTTATTTATGCTTCGAAGGTGAGTGATAAAAGAATATATAGAAAGATACAAGCTGAATGTTCTACGGGTTAATCAGAGTTCAAATTCAAAAGAGCCACCGATCATGTCATCATTATCCACATTGATATTTCATCATCAGCCTGTGATAGTCCACTGCTGGACATAGGCCTTCCTATACACCATTAGAGGGTTTTTGGACGTAACCCACCACGCTGGTCCAGTGCGGGTTGGTGGTGGACCGACTTTTACATGCCCATCCGACGCATGGATCATCTAACTTTTCAGACAATTAGTGATCGGCCCAAATTGCCCTAACCATCTAGGAAACAACAATGAAAATTTGTTGAGTCCCGCAGGATTCGAACCCACGACCTCCGGTTTCTAAAGCACACACTTATACCACTAGGCTACGGAGGCAGATATTTGATTTATATCAATATGTTTTTTCAAAGTATAAAATTTTTTGAGAATATTTGAAATAACAAAATATCGATGACTCTATATACATTTCCAAATATCGAAAATGTGATATATTTTAGGATATGCGAAATAATTTGTTTGTACAGTGGTAAATTGAATTTCCTATTATCAAGTATTGCAAAGGAACATCGAGGTGGTTTTCTTATATCGTTATCAGGCAAATATAGAATAAAAACTAAAACACATCTTTCATAATTTTTCGTTATTTATTTTAAATGACAGCTACGCATTATTTATCTAGTGAAGCTGAAATAGAATAGGCTTCCTACGATGACGTATCGATAAACAGATATTTTCAGAATTGATTATACTTAAAATGTCGATATATAACGATAGTTAATTTACATCGACATCTCGCTGCTCGACGCTGTCGTCATTGCTTATTAATATAGCCTTAAGATTGCGATAACAGATTTTTATTTCTAATAGATTAGTCAAATAAACGTTAATTGTATTCAATTAATTTCAGTTTGTAATAAATTTATCATCGTATTTTTTTTTATCCTTGAAGTTATGCTTCCAGACTCATGCCTTTAGTAAGCTTCATCTAACACAAAGTTCGCGAGAAGCTCCCGTCCCCACGAACTAGGTGGCCCACATTTTTTGAAATGAAGGCCACACGTACAGAAGATACTGAGTTAGGCATTAGGTTTATGTCTCTAAGAATCGTCGACGATCGGTTTACGGACCGGGACGCCGACGGTCTGCGACCGTATCAATCGATTGCTGGGGCGGTGAGAACTGCCCTGGAACGCGATGTATCTAGAATACGCAGTGTGTGTGTCGCTGTGCTCGTAGCGAGGGCGAACTACAGGTGAGTGTGTGCTATGCTACTAGTGTCGTGTAGGTCTGATGTCGGACCCCGTTGGGTCCGAGTCTCGGCGACCCTTCCTCGTCCGGTCGAGGAGAACGTTTCGCGGTCTACGTTTTTGACTAGACGCGTTTGGATCGGCCGTATACGTTGCTGCTTTTACCAGCAGAGGGTTACTGTGCTTGACTACTTTATCTGTGTTTGCGAGTTAACTTTTTAAAGTGCACGCGGAGTGTCGGTTATCATGGTAATGAGAACCATAATGGCCTACTTCAATGGCCATGCCTGAAGAATGCCACCTTACCGAGGCCATCCATCGTCATCAGCCCGTGTTAGTCCACTGCTGGACATAGGCCTCCCCTGATGCACGTCTTCTGCATTAAGGAATTTTGGACCATGTTCCACTACGCTGGTCCAATGCGGGTTGGTGGGTGGACCGACTTTTTACATGCCCATCCGAAGATGGGTTATTTCGGAGATATTATGTTAGTCACAAAGATTTACACGACATTATCATTAGACTAAAGAAAGATAGAAGCATCAATAGATGAATCAGACCAATGATGTACGCACATCCACATACTGCCTAATCAGATATTGGTTAAGACAAATAAAAAATTGATAACATAATTTTTTATTGAATCAATGCCCCTCACTGGCAATCACGAGGGGCTTGCTTTGCGGGTCGTCGTAGAGGCTGTTCGACCTGCAATTGAACAAGGCGACGATACCAACAAACATTACAAACAAAAGCACCGCTGCTACCATCAAGCCAGCGAGTATCGGGGCGTTGAAGTACGGCCCGCAGTGCACAGACTTGCCGAAGCTTTTCGGCTGGTACGCCTCTGGCGGGGGTCTGGTGCGCCGGGAGGGGGCTCTTCCGTCTCGGGTGTGGAAGCCTCAGTCGGTGGGGGCGCTTCAGGCGATGCCTCAGAAGGGGCCTCTGGTGGCGGTCCAGGTGAGGCGTCGGGTGGTGCCTCAGGTGGGGCTGCAGGCGGTGCCTCCGGTGGGGCTGCGGGTGGTTTCTCAGGAGGGGGAGCGGGTGGCGCTTCAGGAGGGGCATCGGGTGGAACATCGGGAGGGGGAGCGGGTGGGGCTGCGGGCGGTGTCTCTGGAGGTGGGGGTGCGCCAGGAGGTTTCTTGCCGTCCTCTTGCAAACCGTACGAACGCCCCGCCCTTCTGAATGGCTGGATCTGACGGATCAACGATACATTATTGAGTCTTGTGTCCATAACTCGTTTATTTGGTTAAATAAAGTACTAGCGCTCCGTTTTATAAACGTCGGATAAAATGGCTTAAAATTTATTTGATTTGGACTGCCTCCGTAGCGTAGTGGTATAGGCGTGTGACTTAGAAACCGGAGGTCGTTGGTTCGAATCCTACGGGGACTCAACAAATTTTCATTGTTGTTTCCTAGTTGGTTAGGGCAATTTGGGCCGATCACCCAATTGTCTGAAAAGTAAGATGATCCATGCGTCGGATGGGCATGTAAAAAGTCGGTCCACCCACCAACCCGCATTGGACCAGCGTGGTGGGATACGGTCCAAAAACCCTCTTCTTGAGTAACATAGACTACTTTTAACCACGAGGAAATCCATTTAAATAAAACTTAAAATACAGACAGAACCGGGGCTGGCTGCTAGTGTTTGAATTTGAATGATTGTTTACTGACTGAAATCTCCGGGCGAAGCTGGTCTTCTCATCATCATCAACCCCCTCTAATACACTCCTATTCATTCGGGGGTTTTGGACTGTATCCCACCACGCTGGTCCAGTGCAGGTTGGTGGGTATTAAATAAAGATTATTGAAATTGAATGATTGTTTAGTGACTGAAATCTCCGAGCAAAGCTAGTCATCTACATAATTGCTTTAAAAGGAAACATAATGGTACAGAGACGAGGCTGATTAACCTGGTAGTGGTTGATGGTCACCGCGCTACCATCCCGTGTATTGATCACGACCAAAGGCTCGCCACAGACATACGACCAGCCCCATGGAGCTCCACCACCGACCTCCGACCGACCCACCTCCTCACCACCCTCCAACAGGGCGATGTCATCTATTGTGCGACCAAATAGGATTATTATCAAACTAGCGACCCGCCCCTGCTTCGCACGGGAACTATGTTGATAGAAAATATACCTTAATAATTAAGCATGTGTTATACTAATAAACCTTCCTCTTCAATCACTCTATAAAAAACCTCAACGAAATCAGTCGCGTAGTTTGAAAGATTTAAGCATACATAAAGATATAGGGACTAAGAAAGTGACTTTGTTTTATACTATGTAGTGATATGCTACGGAAGAAGTGAGTAGGTTTCCTTTACCCTTTACTAGGTAAACGGTAGATAGAGACTGCTGATATTTCCGATTTCCGTGGGCGTCCGCGATCACTTAACATCAGGTGGGCAACTGCCTGCCTTCAAATATGATAAAAAAAGGAACGGCTCGCATTAATACATTAAGTTTGATAATTATTTTATTGCTTGCGCGAATATTATACATTATTAAATAAAATGACTTTACGGATTTTACGGCCGTGGTCACGGGGTAGGCCACTGGAAAGTGTTCGAAACGTCGGGAATTTAATATGTAAAAATAAACGCGATAAAATCCGTAAAGTCATTTTATTTAATAACATTAAGTTTGTGTAATTAAATCTTTGTTTACGCGAATACTACGCATTATTGAATAAAAGAACTTTAAATGTACAATAAACGCCATAGAATCCGTTAAAAGTCTTTTTATCCAATAAAGTTTGTATGAATCGGCTATCATCCATTTTACCGGTGGTAGGTCCCTTTTTTACAGGAGACCGTCTGGGTGGTTACCACGGCGGCGCCTATTTCTGCCGCGAATCAATAGTGTAAAAACACTGCTGTGTTCCGGTTCAAAGGGCACCGTAGCCAGCGCATTTACTGGGTAAACGAGACTTAACACCCTATGCATCTCGGTAGGCAGCGCGTTTGCGATACCACTGGTATTGCCAATGTCTATGGGCGTCGGTGACCACTTCCCATTAGGTGGCCCGACTGCTCGTCTCACTGCGTATGCCATAAAAAATCACCACCTTCTCATTTCATGCCTTTAAGTAATGATCATATGAAACGGATGTCCTGGAAATCTTAAAATTTATCCCACATCGGATAATTCCCTTATCGTCACATGGGATAAGGATTCTTGGCGTCGTTTCACGGCACCTTTCAATTGGAAGCGACATATCACTCACATTACGTAATAATCAATCCTAAAATTATCTGCCTCCGTAGCCTAGTAGTATTGGCGTTTGCTTTAGAAACCGGTAGTCGTGGGTTCGAATCCTGCGGGGACTCAACAAACTTTGATTGTTGTTTCCTAGTTGGTAAGGGCTATTTGGGCCTATCACCCAATTGTCTGAAAAGTAAGATGATCCGTCGGATGGGCATGTAAAAGTCGGTCCACACACCAACCCGCATTGGACTACCGTGGTGGGATACGGTGCAAAACCCACTAATGAATCGGAGTTTATTAGGGGAGGCCTATGTCTAGCAGTGGACTATTACAGGCTGATGATGATGATGAAAATTAACTTGCCAATTGTCCAACCCTCTCTCTTGAATGAGAAGTTGAACTGAAGATCGAAATCCGTGTAAGCTACTTTCGTTGAGAGATGACGTCGTGTCGCCTTTTCCTCCGAAACGATGGGAACTTGGCTGAAACGGCTGTGTCTGCTGGCACTTGATGAATATACACCTATTGAGATTATGATAAATAATTGCTTAATATTTACCAAACAAAATTGATCTGCTTAATCTGATGACGCAACTCAAAGTCATTTCATAATGTACTTATGCTCTTATTGGTCTATGATCGTCCCTTCCTCTGCTGGCTGCCTCCGTAGCCTGGTGGTGGTGTTCGAATCATGCGGAGACCCAACAAATGTTCTTTGTTGTTTCCTAGTTGGTTAGGGCAATTTGTGCCGATCACCCAATAGTCTGAAAAGTTCCATGCGTCAGATGGGCATGTAAAAAGTCGGTCCGCCCCCACCAATCCGCATTGGACCAGCGTGGTGCGATTCGGTCCTTAAACCCCCTAATGGCGAAGGGAAGGCCTATGTGCAGCAGTGGACTTGCGCAGACTGATGA
Organism: Lamproptera curius; assembly: GCA_029286875.1. Lineage (NCBI taxonomy): Eukaryota > Metazoa > Arthropoda > Insecta > Lepidoptera > Papilionidae > Lamproptera > Lamproptera curius. The sequence continues at coordinate 222,426 of JAGSMT010000264.1, read as the reverse complement.
TGATGATCGTCCTTCTGCCACACCTTAGAGACAATTCACTAATTTAAAACACTCAAAGAACGCTGTGACGCTGTAGGATATACATTTCTCATTAACCAGGACTGTTACTAGCGACAATATTAACATCTTACAATTTCAAATTTAAATATTTTCAATCAACATAGGAGTGATTCAGTCACTTATTGATTTTCAAAACGCTACCAGCATAATACAACATAAACGCTATATTCAAATAACTTGCGTATACAAACAATATTGAACAGTCTCAACCAACCAGAGAAGCGGAAAAGCGCCTCGTTACTTTCGAAGACCACGCTAGAGTCGGTCGAGACCACTTTCTTCAACGGCGCAGCCGCCAGCCTTTTAACGACCACGGGGTTGCTTTTCCCCGTATAAAACGCGACCACAGGCCCACCCGTCGCATCCTTCATAGCAAAGTACACCTCCCTCATGATATTATCGTGCTTACGCAGCGTGTCCAACCTATTCTCCGAATCGTCATCAGTAAAATGGACGTAATAATGCTTGTGCTGCGGATCGTGGATCCTTATTCTGGAGTCGCTCATACGGTACACGTTTGTGCTGTGTACATCAAAGGTGCGTTTAAGAGCAGAATATGGATCTTCTACTGAAGGGAAATAGCGCACTTGTCCCCGCGTCAGAGCATTCCTTAAATGAGTGTAAGCGGATCCTTTGGTGTCTCTGGCGCTAGTGTCTTCTGCGCAGAAGCTTTCCTCGATAAAGTTTATCACAGCTTTGCTGCTCCTGTTGACCTCGCGAACTATTTCATCGAATCGCTCGCTGGACAGTTTGGCAAATGGATTCGGCTGGACATTCAAATGGCTTGTAGCACCGTCGAAGTCGAAGATGAACACCGGCACAGTCCTATCCCCTTTACAAGTAAATACAACGCTAAATGCGAGGTATAAGAAAATCTTATACCTCATTGTTGAAACTTAAACGCTAATGATGTGTTGTCATCTTCTAGGCTTGTCTTAATTTCTTTTTCTAATATTCGAAAGAGTTTCCTTTTGTCATTAATTTCAAAGACCGCTAAATTTTAAAAAGTAAGACCAATTTTACTACATAATGTATTATTACTTACCGTTACTGTATATCTTCTAATACTGTAATTCTTCTTCTGTTCTTGTACTTATTAAATATAAAATATGATTTAAACTTGTTTAATAGTTTTTGACCGATTTCCCGAAGTAGGTACTCGATTCGAAACGTATTTTTTTTAATATATATATGTTATGTCGTAGCTTCGCTTCTAGTACTCCGATTTTGTTCATTCTTTTTTTAAATTATAGGTATTAGTTGTCATTTGGATTTTTACATTTTTTAAAATATTTTGTAAAAGTACATTAAAAAATTAAGAAAATTACGCCGTCAAAAATCACAACCTCGTGCGATTAAATTGAAAAAGCTACCGAAACCGGCTAGATAGACTTAAACTATGTTTATATAATTAGCGCATATATCTATGTGTTATGCTTTATAGCTATGTTATAACCCACAATAGCCATTTTAATGTAAATTATGTTAAAAATTGCCACCTCATATACAAACCTCGTTTAAGGTAATACAGTGTAAGTTTCCATAAAAGTTAAAGCTTTCAATGTTTCATTTTATATGAAGAAAGCGTATCTCATACATGACATTTTTATTAAATGAATACCTTAAAAGAAATTAGTGATTTAAAACAGGCGGAATTACGCGCAAAGTGGTTATATACTGTTTAAAGTCGGTCGTATATTTTTTTCTAAATTTCACTTGTATTGTATTTTATTGTTAACAAAATTCTCTAAGAGCCTAAAACTAAAATGTAAAAGTAAATAGGCATTTGATGATGTTGTACGGATTTTCTATTAAGACATTAACAATTACGTGTTTTAAAGGTACTGAATTTATTTTATAACAATAAATACTTCACGAATAATTAATACGGGATTTACCAACACATTTTTATATACTGTATACAGCCTTAATGTTTAGCATTGTTTAATGTGATTTCTGCATTCGAGTTTAAAAGTAATAATTCCGTTCTCCAATAACTATTTGTGTAACAGACATTTTTTAAACATTTTATTGACATACAAAATAATTTATATATTTTTTTTAAATTTAATACGTTATAAAATATAAACTAATGACGTAGAAAAGAAAAATATTTCATTAAATAATGATTTTATTATTTTTAACATAATAAATATTATTTCATATATTTGTTTTAAAATAAATGATTATAATATATCATACAATTTAAAAGAAATATAAAATAATAACACTAATATTTTGTAAATTCTTTTCCCTTCCTTTTTAATGGCAATGTTATCTAAGTCATAGACAAGGAAGCGTCAAAGTAATCATATGATCACTTTTCACATGACCGATGGTCACTCGTCATCGCCCATTTCTCATAGTTTTATGACAAATTTTGGGCTAAAACTATACTTTTAGTCCGCATTCGTCCACTAGTTGTAGTAAAAAAATCAGTTAAAATGGCACTTAGCCGTTTGATATTTCCACTTTTAGTGTTAAGTGTGGTCCAAAGTTATGCGTCGCAAGTACCAGTGTTCCTATGGGGTGATCTAGCGAAGACATCTTCAGTTTCAAACCCCCTGACGCCAGTCGATGCCGCAGATTTCGCGGATACGCTCCGCGACAAGCTCCAGGATGACCCGTTCACCGTCATATTTATCGAAGAAACCCTCTCAGTGGAGGATTTCTCACGCAAAACCGACGGGGAGACCTCCTTCCCGTATTTACGCGAGACCATCGGTGACTCCTTGTATCTGCCCTCAGTCGACAACGCTCTACACGTGCTGAACAAGCTAGCGGACCCCGATAAGGTAGACCACGTTAAACTAAACGAAAATGGTTTATCAGCGGAAATTGAGCCAGAGAGCGGCAAATTCCTCTTCATCAATCTGAAGGACGCTCACGAGGGTGACTCCCGCGCGGAGCTGCTCCGTCGCCACAACGACTTTATGGAGGACATGTACACGAAACTTCACAACCGTTACGGCAAGGTTGTCGCTATTTACACCGCCCATTACCCGTCTTGGACCGTGCCCGAGAGCCACCTTCGCGTCAGGCGTCAAGCCGCTAACGGATTCGATTACAAGATGAACGGCCTAAGACTAAATGTCAACCAGCTCCTCCTCAGCGAAGGCAATAAGTCCACTTCCTTGGATAACATGGCGAGCAGCACTACAGAGTTTGACGGATCAATGATGATGACCACCATGAACTTTGGCTCTGACAATTTGCAGCTGAACTTTGTCGAGAATAATGGATATTGGACCTTCCGTAAGTAGCTATTATCAGGCTTATAGCATATGATGAGTTTTTAAATATGGATCAGAACTATTGCAACATTATTGTAATGCCCATCTAGTAGCTTGTAGGTCAACTTAACAGTGGATAATATAGTTTTCATGTTGGCTATTTAAGATGGCAAGTAATCAAAAGTATATGAAGCCATTGCCATGTTAGTGTAATGCATGTTGTATCATCATTAGCCTGTGCTAGTCCGCTACTGGAAATAGGCCTCCTCTAATGCACTACGGGATTTTTGGATCCACCACTCTGGTCCAATGTGGGTTTGTGGGTGGACTGACTTTACCATCCGACCCATCGATTATCTAACTTTTCAGACAATTGAGTCATTGGCCCAAATTGTCCTAACCAACCGAGAAATAACTCGGAAAAGTGGTTGAGTCCCTGCAGGATTCGAAACAACAACCTCAAGTTTCTAAAGCACAAGTCCATACCACTAGGCCATAGAGGGTTATTGTGTAGTCTGTAGGTTTACTTAAAGGTGTATAAAGTCACTTTTATATATTTTTACACCGTTGCTTTTTCATGAGAACAGGGTGTCACTTTTCTCTATTTGTCCACCATCAGAAGTATACATTTTTTCCCCTTTTCACTGTTTATAATTATTATATAATCCAAATACTGTGGACATATCAACAAACAGTCAAGATTTCAGCCCTATAGAAGATAAAATGTTACTAAATGGGTATTATTAAATTTTTTTTATATATCGTATAATCATATAAGTTAAACATTTGTAGTATGTGATCCTAAATTTTTTTTTAAAATAAAACATACTGTATATAAGACTAGCTGTCTTGCACACTATTATCCGAGTTGCTCATTGATAACGTTAACAAATTGAAATATCTCTTCTGAACATAAAATTGTTCTGCTTGCTTATTAATAGTCGACTATTGGTAATATACACTGACCCATTATTATAATATAAATCTACCTATATGATTATAAAGCCCTAATAAATAAATAAATATATAAACCATATATAAATCTATTAAAAAATGCCTATTTATCAATATAATATGCAATATTGTGTACAAATAAGTTGTTGAACTAATATAATTCTACTAGGTTAGGTCCATAACTTATTTGGACTGTATAACATAACAGTAAAAGTAAAAAAGGAGTGTACAGCATAAAAAAAAAGTCAGATTAATCTATATCACCCAATAATTTCACAAGGTTTAAAATTTTTTATAAGTATTACAATTCCATAAACTCCATAAAAGATATCAGGAACGGCAGCAATATGGTTATATTCCGCAAACAAACCTCCAATGATAATGATGAAATTGTATGCTATCAAGTTGATCGATATGTGGGCTGCAATGAAGTATTTGGAATATATTTTGGTATGCTGAGTAAAAAAACATTAATTGCATCTAAGGTGATACTAAATTTGGTTGGTCAACTAATATCATGTATTGTATGTTATTTGTTCATGCTTGAATAACTTTAAAAGTATTGCTCGTATTTAGCTGTAAATGTCCAAGGGATATTTTTTAATATTCCACGTTTATATTTATTTACTTACTATCTTTATTAGTCTATTTCAGTAATAGCTTTAATTTTTTAATGAGAACACCTTTATCTATAATTTCTTTATATATAGCCTTTATCCAGAAAAAATTACACAACTACATATATGAAATTATAATTCTTTAATAATTAAATATCTTTATAATACTCAGTATTAAATTTTTTACTAAGGTTTATATATTTTGGAGGTGGTAGGTTCCCTATTACAGAATCCGTGTGGGGTGGTACCCTCATGGTGTCTATTTCTGGTGCCAAGCAGCAGTGTATTCAAATATTACTGTATTCCGGTTTGAAGGGTACCGTAGTCTGCGTATTGCCTGGATAAATGAGATGTGTAGCATTGTATGTCTCATGCAGGCAGCGCTTTGGTAACAGAGCTGGTATTGCCAATGTCCATTGGCATCGGTGACCAATTTCCATCAGGAGGAAATTGACTTTCATTCATTCTGATATCTGGCTTTCCTCATCCAACCCACAGTGGCCATTATGATTAAACAAACAAATTAAATGTTATAGTTATCTGAAAGGGTTTAACAATTGCTCTATGAAAGTATCTTTTTATATATACATTTTAGAATTTAACCATTGTAGGATAATCTTTTATTTGATAATTATTAATTAGATTTACATTTTATAGCATTCAGATAATTGTATGTTACAATATATTGTTATGATTACACATTTGGTGACTGTACTTGTAATAAAATTTTAGCGTCTGTTTGTAAAATTTAAATAACCGTTTTTTAAATAAGTACATTTTGATATTAACTGGGAGATATGTGATGTGAAAAAGCGATTTTGTTGTTTCTATCTGTGTGCTTGGCCCGGCCTATCTTTGGAAGGGCTGGTCCCATTTTGACAGAACTTTCAATAAAAGTTAGCCGATGTAACCGGGAGTCACTTGGATTACTTTTCGCAGTAATTTTTAAAAAATGTTTATTTTTATAAATCGCGGGCTAAATCTAGTGATCTATAAATCCATTGTGTTTTTATTTATAAGATGCAGTTTTAATGTAATAGTATTGTTAGTTAAAAACAATTGACTTAGTCAAAATTGTACCAACTCCATTAGTCAGTATAATTTCATATCATTCAATTCTGTCTTATTTTAAAAATTAAATGGTTTAAATGAACATTTTTAACTATATTATAAACTATATAAAAATGACACTGTGTGCTTATGGTGGTAAATGACGGTAAAAGGTAACACATCTATTATAGTTGTATTCAACCCGAAGTAAGGAATGTTATCAAAGACGAGTGACATTACATGAAGTTTACACTGTATTTCAAGACAAGTTAAAATTCTCAGGATATCAATTGATTTAATTATTTTTCGGGAAGTTGGTAGGTCCCCTTTTCACGAGGCGCCATATGGGGCAGTACCACCGCGGTGCCTATTTCTGCCGCAAAGCAGTAATGTAAAAATACTACTGTGTTCCGGTTTGAAGGGCACCATAGCCATAGTTTTGATTGTGTAAACGAGACGTGACAACCTATGTCCAACGGCAGACAATACCAGGCGTTACGCCTGGTATTGTCGATGTCTATGGGCGTCGGTGACCACTTTCCATCAGGTAGCCCGACTGTTCATCTGTTTTCATATGACAAAAAAGAAAAGAAAAAGCTTTGATGTTCAGCCGATACAACTAACACATTGTTATCCTTATATTAACTGCCTCTGTAGCCTAGTGGTATGGGCGTGTGCTTGAAACCGGAGGTCGGGTTCGAATCCTACGGGACTCAACCAATTTTCATTTTTGTTTCCTAATTGGTTAGGACAGTTTGGGCCGATCACCCAATTTTCTAAAAGTAAGATGATCCATGCGTCGGATGGGCATGTAAAAGTCGTCCACCCACCAACCCGCATTGGACCAGCGTGGTGGGATGCGGTCCAAAAACCGCCTAATGGATAGAATGTATTAGGGAGGCCTATGTCCAGCAGTGGACTATCACAGGCTGATGATGAATGAATGAATGAATCCTGCAGGATTTGAACCTGCAGCCTAGCTTTTGAACAATATTAATCAATGTTACTAGATCGTTAGTGTAATTAATTAATAGATATTAATTAGCCTGTATTTTATTATGGCGTGCCTATGTGACTGCGTAAATGTATTAGGATGGGTTTAAATATTTGTTGCGATACATCGACAAAAAATCGTATTTATTTTATGAGCAGGGTTTGTGTGGATTTTTTCGTGTTGCGTTAGGGATGTCGAATAAAAAAAACGATTTATCGATATATCGATAAAAATAGATTATGTAGCCTATTCTACTTCAGCTTACATTAATAGAAAATTAACAATGCATAGCTGTCATTAAAAAGAAATTACGAAAAATTATAAAAAATATGTTTCTTATTTTTAAATTATTACGATTAAGATTTAAGAATTTTACCTTTGCAATACTTGATAATATGGATATTTCGATTTACCAGTGTACAAAATATAAATATTTTTGCCTAATCGTAAAATATTTTGCATTTTCGATACTTGCAATTGCATACCGATATTTTGAAAAAAAACAATATCGATTTATCGATGTATCGATATATTTTCGACAAGCCTAGTGTTAAGACTGTTCGTAAAATTAAATATTATGTGTAAAAATTGCCATAAAATCATTTTTTCAGTAGATTTATTGAAATAATTGACGATGATTTACATCATAGACATTACGCAAGCAGAATTTCAATCGAACGTATTTGTCACGCCCGCAGAGACGGTTCATCTAACCAGGCCCGGGGTGAACGAGACCCTGTACCCTGACGTGGAGGTCTACTCCATCAGCGGCTGGTCCTACAGGTGCGCTCAAAACGTCACCTTCACCACCGTCAACGAGACTGTATCATACGCCGTCACCTTCATGGACTTGAAGGTACGTACTTCCGTCTAGGGATGCCAATTGTTTCGCAATTAGCATCATGAGGTGTGGACTTTTACCATTTTTTGTAGAGAGGGAAATCTTTAATGGACACAATTTTTTTTAGGGTTTACTTTTACGTTTTTTATTGTAAAGCAGCGTACGTACGTATAAGCCTGTAATAGTCCACTGCTGGACATAGCCATCTAGGCCTTCCCTTATACATTCCTATCCATTAGAGGGTTTTTGGACCGTATCTCACCACGCTGGTCCAATGCGGGTTGGTGGGTGGATGGATCATGGATCGTCTTACTTTTCAGACAATTGGGTGATCGGCCCAAATTGACCTAACCAACTAGGAAACAACAGTGAAAATTTGTCGAGTCCCCGCAGGATTCGAACCCCCGACCTCCGGTTTCTAAAGCACACGCCCATACCACTAGGCTACGTAGGCAGTTAGGGGAGTACTTTGGATAATGTAATTACTTGGGAAACGAGACGTAGCATTCCATGTCTCTAAGCGTTAAGCCGATTTGTGCGTCTTGCGCTGCATTTATTATATATTATATATATAGCAGGGCGTGTCTCTCACTATCAGGTTAACGTCCTGCTTAACTAGTCATCTTGTGTACTAAAGAACTGTTTAATCCTCGGCTCAGCTTATAATACATGTGACGACCCGCTAGGCGTTGTGGTTAGTGACCCTGACCGCTACGGCAAAGGGTGTTGATTCGATTCCCACCACGGGAAAATATGTGTGATTAACATAGTGCTCGTCTCTGTGTGTTTGTATCTATATTATGTGTGTATATTAAAAAAAAAGTATGTCTATATATTTATCAGTCATCTGGTTTGTAGTTGGTTTTATGTTGTGTCAATTGTGCGGAAAATATTATATATAGTATTATCTAGTGTCCTCTAAATAATAGTTTTTATGATAATCTGACCTCCATATACCAAAGGGATAAAATTAAATTTAAAGGATTGATAAGATGCGAGCACATTTAAATTCACGAAAGTTCTAAACTGACTGCTAAATATGATTTTGACTGCCGGAAAACGACTTTAAAAATGCACCTTAGTGCGCTCGTATCACTATTCAAGCGATTAGTAATAATAACATGTTTCGACGGTTTACATACATAATGCAAGGATCAGTGTAATATTAGATTTTCTAAGCCGACCTCAAAGTAACTTAAAAACGGCCAGTAAGGACACATACATAACACTATAAGTGTTGAGGTTTTTTCATTATTTAATTCTTTTTTGTATTATCTTTCCAACCAAGAGATATTTTTTACGTAAACGAAATCTAATGTTAAAGTCAATTGGCGCCAAAAAGTCGGCCACTATTATTGTTCGAACATCGCTTGAGGATTGTGTATTAGACTCGGTTGCGTCCCCGTAGGATTCGAACCCCCGACCTCCGGTTTCTGAAGCACACGCCCACCACTGGGATACGGAGGCAATTGCTAAATATATGCGTGTATGACAATTACTTTGTTTACATTTCCACATCAAAAATTTACACTGCGCTATTTCAAATTTTGATTAACTTCTCTTTTCTAACGTTTTTTATGCCAAAATGGAATAAATAAAATATAAATAGTGCTAAATTACATACCAATATCTTTTTTAATTTTCCCTTTATAAGAAACTAGTGTACTGCATTTTTACGAGTCCGCTTAAATTAAGTTATTTATACTATAGAATTTTCTCTAAGTTATAATATAGTCGTATTTTAAATGTAATATCGGGTAGAAGCTGTAGGACAGATATAATGAATACTGCATTCAGACACCGATCGGCGGCAGACAGTCGGGCGCCTTCGACCCAGTACTCGATCGATCCCCGTCTCCCGCTAGGACGTCCATATATAAAGTGTGGAAAATTACCTTATTTGCCAAGCTTTCTTACACAACATTTTATTTCAACAACTTTTAATAACTTTATTCAACATCGAAGTCATACACTACAATAGGTTTGGAAGTTTATGCGTCTGACCGATGAAATAAACTCGGCGGCCATTTTTTTAAACGATGTTTTACAATTCTATTTAATAAATCGACAAACATTTCTACCATTGTCACAATTTTATGTGTGTTATTTAAAAAAAAAACTAATTTACATTGTAACCTTAAAGACACTAAAGTTTCTTGACTTTTCTTCATTATTTAATTTTGACATTTTTTGCTATTTATGGATATTAATGGATGCAAACCGCCTCTGTAGCCTGTATTGGTATTGGCCGCATCGGTATTGGCCCTTGCTTTATGAACCGTAGGTCGTGGATTTGAATCCCGCGGGAAAACAGCGTTAAAATTGGTTTGACTATTTAATAATAATGTAACATAACTCTCATCGTTCTTTTCCGGTTGGTTAGGACAATACAGGTCGATCATCCAATTATCTGAAAAATAAGATGATACGTCGGATAGGTATGTAATAAGTCGGTTCCGATTGTCTAGACCATCTTTGGCAGACGTTCCAGGAAGTCATTGCATTCAAATTTACTGACAGCTACTTCTTCCTAAGTATGCAGTATATCCTTTGAGTTGTGGAAGTCAGATGCGAGTTGCCCTGCCAAAAAACTGTTGTTAATGTAAATCTGAACAGTTAAGAAGCCGACTACATAATAACTGGGAAATGGCTAGATGAAAGATTGCTATTTAAGGATATTGTGTAGTTTTTACAAGATACAATGAAAAGTGTTATGTTTGTAAGTAAAAATCTGCCATCAGTGAGCCATTCTATTACGAACTGCTAAAACATTTGGTTATATAAGAATATAATGAGTATCAATTATTATTTTTAATCACAATCACCACACAGGTGAAACCGCGGGAAGAAGCTAGTCAATCATAAGATGGTATTCGGTTTTTGCCGCAAATTGAGTTTGAGATTTGTGATAGATACATTTTGTGTCATATTTTGACTCGTATGAGTTAGAAGCAGGAATATCTAGTACCCACCTTGCTAGACCTGCTATCCTTGTATCAGGTCTAGTCATTTACTGTATTAAAAGTCTATTTATGAAGACTACCTCCGTAGCCTAGTGTTATGGGCGTGCGCTTTAGCAACCGGTTTTCGCGGGTTCGTATCCTGCGGGGACTCGACAAATTTTCATTGTTGTTTCCTAGCTGGTTAGAACGATTTGAAAACACCCTAATGGATACACCACTATCCATCAGGGGGTTTTGGTGAGCCACCACACTATTAGGTGAGGCCTATGTCCAGCAGTGGACTATCACAGGCTGATTTTGTATGTATGTATGAAGACCGATAAGTTTGCATTGATAGATTCTGTTTTTTTATATTAGTTTCCGAATCCAGTTTGAAAGATTTCATTGTTAATGTAACAAGGTAAACAGGACGCCAATCAAACCAATTAATCATTCAATCAATCAGAGGTACCAAGCAGAAGCTTGTTGTGTTCCTCTCTACCTTTCTTATAAGCCAGGCGTATCGCCTATAAGTTTTGCCACTTCGTTTCCTGTTCCATACTAAATCCCTGTAATTGACACATACACCGCAGTATTTCTTACCGGTTCTTCTCTGGACAGTTCTGAGTTTGTGAGCCGGTGGCAAAATTACGGCGACCATAAGTACTTTTTAACTAGCAGTCGGGCTACCCGGTTGAAAGTGGTCTCCGTCGCCCATAGACATCGGCAATACTAGTGGTATCAGCAACGCGCTGCCTACCGTGAGACACGGGATGTTAAGTCTCGTTAACCCTGTAAACACACTGGCTACAGCGCCCTTTAAACTAACACAGGAGTCTTTTAACACTACTGCTTTGCGGCGGAAATAGGCACCGCGGTGGTACCAACCTAGGGGACCACCAGCTTTCATGAGTGCACAGTAGAGCCTCATAAATATTATTTGACTTTGAATTTTGCTATGGGCGGTGAAAGCAGAAGCGTTTTTATTGGTGCATTGGTGTATTGCGTGATTTTGAACCAATGAGGGCGCCGGACGTTTTATCGCTAATAGAGATTCATTATTGAGATTTGTATACGTAAACTCTACTATTTTCTATCTACTTTAACATCGTTTTTTCATACAAAAGTGTTGAATAAACTCTTGTTAAGGGAATTTCATATATTCTCATTAAAATAGTCTGGTCACCCTACAAAGTAACTCGAGAAATAGCTCCCGTGAAGCTTTTGCGTGTTTCCATTAACACGTTTAGTCGTCACGTCATTTTTTATCGTTTCCCTTAACCTTTCTATTTGGTTATGGGTTCGTTGTACCGAAGGGTTATTAAACTTATATTCGACACTGAATTCGATCACGTAAAGTGCGTGATAACGTCTGGAGATTATAATATAAGACTATGTTACGGTCATTACTATGGGTTACTGACTAAGTAACCCATAGCAATGAAGGGGCGTCGTACTATGTTATGTGTCGAGTGACATTTAATATTTCTGGACGAACAACACAACTTCATCTAAAAGTTAGTTTAAACATTAGTTCTAAACTAAGCAAAGCTTGTTATGTTGACAGAAGATGACTGATAAATACATAGACTTTTATATACCTTTTAAATATAATGTGATAACGTTCCAATTAAAGGTAATCACAGCGTGCACACATAGACATATATATATATATTCATCATCATCATCATCAGCCTGTGATAGTCCACTGCTGGACATAGGCCTCCCTAATACACCCCTATCCATTAGAGGGTTTTGGACCGTATCCACCACGCTGGTCCAATGCGGGTTGGTGGGTGGACCGACTTTACATGCCCATCCGACGCATGGATCACCTTACTTTCAGACCATTGGGTGATCGGCCCAAATAGCCCCTAACCAATTAGGAAACAACAATGAAAATTTGTAGAGTCCCCGCAGGATTCGAACCCTCTGGTTTCTAAAGTACACGCCATTACCGCTAGGCTACGGAGGCGTTATATATTTTATATATATATCATTATAATCATATATATATATATATATACTCATCTATATCTATAATGTTTTGTATTCGGGAAAATAGGCATAGTGTTATAAGATGGCAAAATGGTAGAAATCGTTAAAGTAAAATAAGACACATAAACAATACATTCGCCCAGTTATTGTAAACTTTTAAACTGTTCATGTAAAATCTTTAAGTTACAAAATCAAGTTAGATATTATGCATATATTTCTAATTTTCTTTTCGTGAGCCGGATGGTCCAAAATACAGGCATTACTTAGTTTAGGAATCAATATTCCACATTATGCTAATGGTTATTGCATAATCGTGATAGAATTAGAGAAAAGAATTAATTTGTAAATAAAGTTAAACACCATTGACATATTTAATGGTCAATGAAAAAATCTTTACAGCTAAAATACTTAAAATATTTCATACTTACGATTAATCTTATTTGATTGTTTAAATTTCTTTATATTTATAACTGGTCTTCTGTTGCTATTAATGTGTTAACTTTGCAAACTTTGTAATTTTCGTTGCATCAACATCATTATCAGCCTGCCTTAGTCCACTGCTGGACATAAACCTCCCCTAAAGCACGCCGTCTCCATTTAGGGGGTATTTATATATGTATTAACCGCTTCCGTGGCCTAGTGGTATTGGCCCTTGCTTTATAAGTCGGAGGTCCTGTTTGAATCCCGCGGGGAAAACAATTTTGTGCTATCGTTGTTTAGTCAGGACAATTTGGGCCGATCACCCTTGTCTGAAAAGTAAGATGATCCATGCGTCGGATGGGCATGTAAACAGTCGGTCCACCCACGAACCCGCATTGGACCAGCGCGGTGGGATACGGTCCAAAACCTCCTAATTGAGAAGGTGTGCATTGGGCGAGGCCTATGTCCAGCTGTGGACTAACACATGCTGATGATGTGTATTTATGTCTCTATGTGCTCACTGTGATTACCTCTAATTGAAGTCATGTTATTCTGTTGGTGGTTCCATGAAAAATATGTAATTTATGAGGTGAGAAAATGATTTATTATTATCATATACAATATCCACAGGTCCAGCCATACTTCAAGAGCACCAACGAGTCGGAACTGGTATTCGGCGAGTCGTTCAACTGCGTCGGATTCTTCTCCGTGCCGATCTGGTCAGGTCTGTTCGTCGTGTTCATTCTGTTGGCGATCACCTTCTACGGCATCATGATGATGCTGGACATCCGCACGATGGACCGCTTCGACGATCCCAAGGGGAAGACGATCACGATAAACGCCGCCGAGTAGACGGTCGATATCGTGCGACAACGTTGTTCTTGATGCGGGCCCTTTGTACTCTGTTCTTCTGTAAATTTGTTTCGACTGTGCAGCTGTCTGTGGTTTGAGCTATAGACAATAGATTGGGAAAAATTCTAGGCTAGAGATTGGACGGAGCCTCGTGCGGTCGTGAGTTTCTGAGCTATAAACCGTAGATTGGGCAAAGATGTGGTCCTTTTGTACTCTGTTGTTCTGGCCATAGATTTGTCTCCTGTGCTATGCTAACTTTGGTTTTGGCTGTAACGCTACTGGCCATAGATTAGACAGTCTCTTGTGATATCTGTGGGGACTGTCGCCACGTCGCGTCTGTCAGTGTGACGTGGGCTGTCAAAGCACAGTTCGGATGTACAGTTAAAAGTTAAATGGAAAGAAATAGGGGAAATTGCTGTGATTCGCGCAAACTTTAAAATTAAGAAAATAAATAAACTATATTACATCATTATTAAAATGGTACTTCATAATCTGATATTAATATAAATAATATGTCAAAAAAAAGGGTCCGTATTCGTCAAAATGACATTAGTCGCACGGCGTTGACAGCTGTCACTGTTAGACAGACTAATAATATAGATCATAGAGCTCAAAGTCTATAGTTGATACGCGAACAATATTCGCAGTATGTTAGATGAAGATAATAAATATTTTTAGTCTATGGTACGTGAAAATGTTCGATACAAACCGAAATGTTTCCTAGTAAATCGATATTTATTAAATATAATATATATATTATTAAAAAAAAAAACAACACCAATAGTATTAAGAGCAAATTTGTATGCATCGTTTTATTTTGGATTTTTTGCTTTTGTTTACGTAACGAAATACGCCTAACATTGTATAGAAAGCTTTTACGTGTAATCGAGACTTTATTAAAAAGAAATTGATAAAAGAAACAAATTTTATATTTAATCTGTATAGAAACCGATGACGTGCCTAACTGCAAACGATACATAATAGGTATATCGTGTGTTGGTTCCTTTTATAGGTAAAGGTGGCGTGTTCAAATCAACACGGCACATTGTACGAAGAAGATCCAATATTTTCGCGCCAAAATTTGACATTTGGAAAGTTGCACAGACAACATATAATCAATAATATATCTATTTATCAAATTTAAATGCGCCACCTTTGCCGAAGACCAATTAGTGTGCTTTCGAGAGTGGTAAACGGGAAACAATAAATTAATAAAGGGAAAAAAAAACATTCAATAATACCGAGCTTCAAGTAAATGTTATTGCGTAAATAAACTAGATGTAATTTATTGTGGATAGATATATGGATATATATATGTACGGTGAAATTTACACTAAAACCTGAAGCCCTCCATGCTAGTGCCAACGTTTCATTCCAGTGTCGAATAGAAGAAGAAAAAAAAACAATAAAACTCTATGGTTGGATTGCTTTCTTTTAATTACCCTGAAACCTTTTTTATATCGGCCAGGATATAAAATTGTTATGAAACGAGAATATATATAATTTATTTTTTCTTGAAATATAACCCGATTGTCGTGTTTTAGATTAAGGGAACGTTCATTATTTAATTGTATTAATTTACTGTAAATACAGATCATTGATCAGTTTGTTGTACCCTTGTTCGTTTTATTATATTGCGTTGTTTTGAATGAGTATTAAAATTATATGAGACCAATTTTGTTTTTTTACCCCATAAATTTTGCAGCATTTGTCGGTAACAACTTATGAGAAATAAGTTAAAGAAGTCCTGATGAAGTACCGATTGGTCGGTACCAATACCTGTTTCACGTGATTTCAGTCGTTTGCAGAACATAATCTCAGTAAAATGTCTCAAGAGAATTTTAATTGCTTAATACGCGGTTGTCCATTTAATTTATAAATATATTTATAAATGAATTCACTTAGAATCTTTAAAGGAAGCAATATGCTTCTATATTATTGTATTTTTTTTATTATTGAATCTGCTGTTCTCTACAATAAACCTATTATTACATTTCCCCGTTGTCACAGGCGTATGTCACCACGGAGTGAGTGTTGCCTAGGTGGGCCGTTGCCTCGGCTCGATTCAGACTCCTTTACTAAGTATTTATTTCATAGCTTGAAGAGCTACCATTTCTTAAACCGTTGGCGCTAGGAGAAGAAGAGGCGCAAGAAACTCCAGCAACGCTCGTATCTAATTTGGTGTTAAGCTACAGTGTCATATAGCAAGGAGCGTGTAAGTTCCACCTCACCAGTGAGGCCGATGTAATGTGTGTGTTGTCCTACACTACTAAGTGTTGGGTGTGTGTGCCTAGTGTTGGGTGTCACCACCTATTTAGCCTTACAAAAAGAAGAAAAATATACGCATTTTTCTTTTTTTTTTATTTCATCAAAGTATACATACCATAATACACAACCTGTAACAGTGCGACTGTAACGGTTTGGCAGGTTGTATATTATGTTAAGTATACTTTCATATATAGTATTAAATTTTTGTATCTAACAAGAAGTTGAAGCTTAGCCAATGCGTCGCCGTCGGAGGCGGTGAATGCATCTGCAACTTGAGATCGTTTAGATCAGAGAGATCCAGCGATTTTAAGAATGTTTCGTTTTGGCCAGCGCCGCCATTGCTATGCTAGCATGCTAAGCGTCTGAAACGGCGCTGTGCATAGGAGTCAGCTCCGCGCTGTCTGTCGCGAGGCGGTTGCAAGGCGTTGGAAGGACGGAGGGTGGAAAGCGGTGCTAGAGGATGAGTTGGATAGAGGCTTCTCTATAAATTGCAGGAACTGCGTTTTGGCGCTTTAGGGCGGCCGAAGTAGTTAATCGTGTCGTCGGGATTGCGGCAGTTGATGGGCGCTGGGGCTAGTATTTGGCGAGGATCTCTTTGTCCTTGGATGTAGCAGGGTGCACTGATCCCCGAGGCATTTACGCATTTTCAGAGGCGTGATCATATCTTGCAGTTGTGACACTGCCGGAAAGTCCGCTAGAATGCGGCCACTCAATGTGAGACGACCGATTCCGCAGATATGTGGGACGTCGTTACACCCGTAGGGTGTGTTGGCTCGACTGGTATGTCGAGGGAGTGGCAACCTGCTGGTAACGGGTCGTGGGAAAGTCAGTCTTTGCAGCCTTAATGGTAAGGACGGGTACAGGGGAAAAGGCGCGGTGTTTGCGCGTCTTTTTTGTTTTGACAGTTTTAGAGCCGTCAGCGGATTGCGGACTGGGATTCACCTCGACCTCCATATCCGATTCCGCTTGGACGCTGATGTTGAAATAGGTGTCATCATGGTATGTAGGAAATGTGGTTTCGGCCCGGGCGTGCGCGATGGGGTAGGAGTTGGAAGGCTATTCTCTGCGATGAGAAAGTGCATCGCGTGGATCAGCCTAAGTACACTGGCTTTCCGTGTGTTGCGATGTACGGTATTAATACCAAAGCGCTCTCTCGGAACTCAGAATGCAATAGTATACCGCGACATCATCGTCGCGGTATACTATTGCATACTGAGTATAAAATTGCAATAATATTTACAGAAACGTAAACTTTTGTAAGTTTAAAGCATGAGCGCCTGCAAAATTTTAAGAGCAATTGTTACTAAAAGAAGAAAGAAAAAAAGTTAAAATTTTCATAGGCGTTGGCTATATTAGTAAAATATTTTTTTTCAAATACCGTTCCTTCGTTTTTTTATAAGCATCAATAAATTTATATCAAAATATAATGTACTAGCAAGGCAATTTTCAATCACAATTAATTTTCCACCATTCTATATTAAATATCTGTTTAAATATAAAAAAGAAAAATGTCAATACAATATTCATATGTCATTGTCATAGAACATGACATAAATTAACGCCGATGTTACTTAAACACTGACAATATGAAAAAGCAGAAATAATTAAAAAATACGATGAATGAGCGGGCATCTACACCGGTATTTCCAAACAAATAAATAAAGTAAAATATGTAAAAATTCATTTTCTCAATAAATTTGCAGTAAGTGTAGCAGCTTAGTTATTACTTATTTTAGAGACATTGGTACATAAGTTTTCGGTGCAAAATAACTTATGCGCCATTTTCTGTATGTAATATCGTGAGGGATAATTGAAATAGCAATCGAATCAATATTAAGTTACAACTCCAACGTACCAATGAACATATAATAAAACCTTAAACATATATATTAACGTGAAACTATTACATCATTATCTATATAAATAAATAAAAGTGGAGTGATTGTTGACCATATTAAAATAATCTTGTTGCATACAAAACATTCTTTTGGCTTATCTCTGTAATACCTAGTCCGATTTCAACGGGACTTTCACTGTAAGATAGCTGGTGTAACTGGGAGTCACTGGGGCCACTTGAACTAGGCTATGCTTTTTCTAAAAGAAAAAACTAACATATTTCTTTTATATTACAATGCGAAGGAAGCGGCCAACAGCTAATCATCATCATCAGCCTGTGATAGTCCACTGCTGGACTTAGGCCTTCGCTAATACACCCCTTTCCATTAGGAGTTTGACCATCCACCACGCTAGTCCAATATCAGGTTGGTGGTGGACACGATCTTTCATGACATACAGACGCGTGGATCATTTTACTTTTCAGACAATTGAGTGATCGGCCAAATTGCTCCTAACAACTAGGAAACAACAATGTAAATTTGAACCAATGCTACCTTCGTAGTTACTCAAGACAGTCACTTCGTCACTAGGCATCTGAGGCAGTTAATATCGTGTAGGGATAATTAAAATAGTAATCGAATCAATATTAAGTTAAAACTCCACCATACCAATGAACATATAATAAAACCTTTCAAATATAAACATCTTTATTAACTTGAAACAATTATATCATTATAAATAAAATGGAGTGACTACTGATAATATGAATAACGTTATTGTAATCAGTACATTGTGATATATAACCGGTACATATAACAAAAACATTTTTTCTGGCTAATCTCTAGAATGGCTAGTAATGAAGATAGCTCATGTAACTGGGAGACACTCGGGCTAGGCTTTTGTCTAGAAAAAAACTAATAATTTTTTTCTACACAAAAGCGAAGTAGTCGCTCGTAACAGCTAGTATAAACTATAAATGACACAAATGAATTATTTCAGCAACCACCTCATCTCATTCGAGAAACATAAACAATTCGCAAAAGCTTAGAAACTTCCAATGCCGATAAACAAACCCAAGAGATGTGGCAGAGTACCAGCGGGCTTCAGACCTATGCCTCGTGCTTGCATAGACAGCCTGCCTCGTTACTGCATGCCCCGCTGCCCTATTCTCCACCCCATTTACCTTATAGACCCTGTGTACTCCACAACGGATGCACCTCTAGCCATTCGGACTGCGAAGAATACTGCACGGTGGAGAACTGCAGCAATGCACCAATGTGCATCAGAACTCAGCCCCAGTTCTGTCCTTACGGCGTCTCTAGGCCTGAACAACGGCAACAGTATGGAAGAATCCGAATACAGGGCAGAGTACCTTATTTTGATTATTCCGAAAATATCAGCAGCAGAGAAGCAATCCCAAGTTTTTTTCAGCCACAAGGCACTTCATCACCACTCGTATCTCGCGATCCAGGCTTGCAAGAAACAATTGAAGATGAACGCTTTAATACGCCCAGATATCCACCGGTCAATTTCAATCCCACTTCCGTGCAGAGCGTACCGTTTGATTTGCAGGGAGCACCTCAAAGTCCAGTGAGAAATGTATTGCCGCAGTTTACCAACGTCACATATGGACCTCAAGATGCTGAACCTTTTCTTTTACAAGAAGATTCGTATAATGCACATTCGGATCAAAGAACGAACAGGACTGCCTCAACGTCTACTACTCATTTAACGGCTAATGAACGTGGAACCGTCACTGAGCAGAATCCACTATACTTCGATCAGCAGAGGCGAGAGAGAAACTCGATGCATGTAGATAATTCTAAAGTTGGACAGAATCTTTTCTTAAAACCTGCAAATAGTGGAAATAGAAGGTTCTGTAATAACCAATCTTGTCGTTATAGCACTCCTAAAGATGAAGACGCAGACGAAACTCCTTACTCTAATCACAATGGTGCAGTTCAAGACGTTCAAAGCACCAATTTCAATTCTGGAGAAGTTGTAGACGCTCATGATCATAATTTAGCAGGTCCGTCTCAAATATTTTCTAGATCCGATGCGGAAGAATATCCCATAGCGAATCAACAAAATCTACATTCCACTGCACATGAAAGTTTATCGAATATATCAAAGTGTTCCTGCCGTTTCCCTCCGGCTTTTAAACATTTCAGCTGCACCGGAAACATCAGTGGATCTTGTGACTGTGACAATAGACCGATGCAGGATTGATTATGAAATAAAGATGTATTACTATAAAACAAATACCGTTTGTGACTGATCACAAACGGTATTTGTTTTATATGAATATTTATTAATATTATTATTATAGGAGTCAATACAAAATTCTTTTTGATCTTTAACAATGTCATTAAATTTGTAATTTCTTTATTTTCTTAACTTATCTAAATGTATAAAGCTGATAGAATTCAAATTACTTCGACTATCTAGTTGAAATTTTCCTATGATTTTTTGCCATCAATATACATAGTAAAATTAATTGAAGCAATATCTTAAACAATACCACTACAGAGAATATGTTTCACTATGAATCATGATTACTGCATTAAAGGTGCAACCATAATACAACCAATTATCCTTTTTTTTATTTGCATACAAAGGCAGACGAGCAGTCAGGCCACCTGATGGAAGTGCATCAACTGCCACTGACATCAGCAATACAGAGTATCCCAACACAAGCGTGAGACAAAGGATGTTACGTCTCGTTTCACCTGAAATACGCTTACACGGTTCCTATAAACCGGAACACCATAGTGTTTTCACCTATGCTTCTGCAGGAACAGGACGCGTGGTACGGCCCATTGTAAAAGGTACCTACGACTTAGATCTCATTATCTTCAGATTTTCAAACACTTGAACGTGTTTGGTTTAAAGTGGCACTGCAGCCTAAACTACTAGATCCTTTACAAAACAGTTAAAAATTAGCGATAGAGGTTATTTAAGTGTATTCAGGAACAAATGCCTCACTTTATAGTCCACTGAAACAGGTTGGGCAACATGGAAATATAATGATCCGCTAAATGCGACACTAATACAATTTTAATGTTTTTCACTATTATATTTCATAACAAACAAATATGTGGTTATAAATTATATTATGAACTGTTATCAACGTTTGTAAAAGTAAAATAACCGCTTTTAAATGATCAAAAAATATTGTTTTTCAATTTTTGTTTGTCTGTCCGTCTGTTTTGGCTAATCTCTAAAATGGCTGCTCCCATTATATGGGACTTTTACTTGGAAGATGGCTGATTTGAATGTAGTAGCTTACGCTACGTTTTTTTAGAAAAAAATATATATTTTACCACGCGGGTGAAGTCGTCGGCAATAGATAGTGCATAAAATAAGTAACGAGCAAGATTATTCTAAAAGACAACATTTTTAGTATTAGGCAATTAATGTATCTTGTTTTGAAATTCAACAAACACGTTACAAAGATCGGAAAGTACTTAAAATTTTTAACGTAAAAGAGAGACCAATTCATTTAGATTAAATCATAATCTTATTTCTTTAAAAAAAGCTATTTAAACTGCATAACGATCAAGGTATTTGTAAAATAAACATTTTCTTTGCAAGCGGGTACATGTTAGAGTTGCATCGAAACTTTGTCATACTAAGATCGTAGAATGTTGCCACATACTAGTAATTACGTACGTATTATGTGAGGTGTAAAGCTATCACCTAACTTAATAACAAGCTGAAGATTATTTGTATAGATAAAATGTTATAAAATAGGAACTCCTATATAAAATTTAACGCCAAAAACATTATTAAACTTTTATATTCCCGTTTAACATTTAAAGTAGGCTATTTTAATATTAATACTATGTCATAGCAATTTAATCTCTTTTCTTAAGCATTATTCACAACAAGCTCTGCGCATTTATTTTTCTAAGAATATCTCGTAAAGAACAAATGTAAATCAGAAAAGTGACTAAAAAAATAAACATGTGATGAATATATATGTTTTTTTAAACAGCAAAATTAAAGTTTTGAAATTTTTAACACCTACAAAAATGAAATGAAATGAAATGAAATAGTTTATTTAACTGAAAAGAACATACATTACATAAAGAGAACAGTGAGCCCCACACTAGGCAATGCCTGTGACGTGGGATTCAGTTACACAAACAATTACCCGACTTGGTGCGGCCAAAGATGAATAACTAATAAAAATAAAAAATAAAAAACAAAATCATAAAGACTTGAGAGTGTGTATGCGTGTGTATGTGTGTGAATAAGACTAAAGTTTATACTTTGGTCTTATTTATGAATTTTGTGTAGATTTCTCTTGTTTAGATATCTCAATATTGCATTATAATCACATCACGATCACTAAGAATGCTTGAACCATAAATATTTTTCAGATATCTTACGTACGTTAAATTAAAAAAATAAATTAGTTTTTTTATAAATAACTCATGGTACTAAAGAAAGTTATTAGTCATTATAATTTAATTCCGTATTTATTTATTAATTCCATTCATGTTATGTTATGTCTGGCAACATTTAAACTTTTAAACTCAACGGTTTGTAAAGATTCAACCGCAGCTGTTCTTTCCGATTTCATCATTCGAGGGGGAAAGTACGAAGCATCTTCAAGTAAATTTCAGAAATTATTTCTCTTTATGTCAGTTATGGATCCAGAAGTGCTAAGAAAACGAAAGTCAACGTTTTGGTAAGTAAATAAATGCCAATTTCTATATGAACTAAACATAGTGATCTCCTACAACTTTTTTTCTAGAAATGTTTTTATTGTGTAGTGATTGCTTAAATAGTTTTTAATTTATTTATCGTGATAGATTACATAATTGCATTTACAGAAATATTTTTAAAAATATTGTGAACTAACGGCCTTTAAAAATTGTTATTATTAATTGTCGTTTCCATCTCAAGTTACAATTTAAAAGGGCTCTTAGTTCAAAACCCTCCTTATAATTGTAAAGAACGTCTTTTTCTATACATTATATCCAACACTGCTCACATTTTAACCGTTGAAATTTCTAATCTTTTCAATGCTTTAAAGTAGAAAAGTAATGTGTGTACAATTTAGTATCGTAATTTAAAATAATAACATTTTGTGTTGAATGATGCGTACAAATGTATAGCAAGGCTTATTAAGAAGGATCATCTTAAATTATTTTCAATCTACCGTCAACTGAAGTTAAGAAAAAAATAATATTTAAATTTTGTCACAGATCACATAAACACCGAAATTAAGACATTAAATTAATAATAGTTCCGGACAAATAATACAACAGCGTCAAGTCCCAAACAAGGCAAAGCTTGAACTATGGAAACCAGGATACTGATAAAATACATAGACTTCCTTTTCTTTTGTAAATAAATGCATGTTATAGAGATGAAGAACCGAACACAGGAAAAAACACTATGTTCATACACAATATGTTTCCCGTGGTGGGAATCTAAAGCACATACTTTGGCGTAACAGTTAGGGTCACCAACCACAGTGGCCAAGCGGGCCAACTGATATAAAAGGTACATTTTTTTGTATCCTAGAAAATTCAATTTGATACGACTGTGTTTGTTGCTAATAATACAAATGATTTCGACTACAGCTAACTTCGCATTAGATATTACAGTGGACGCGCACACTCTTTTTTTTATGGCATACGCAGGCAGACTAGCAGAGAGCCACCTGATGGAAAGTGGTCACCGATGCCCATGGACATTGGCAATACTAGTGGTAACCAACGCGCTGCCTACCGTGAGACAGGATTTTAAGTCTCGTTTACCCAGTAAATACGCTGGCTACGGTGCCCTTCAAACCGGAACACAGCAGTTTTCACACTACTGCTTCGCGGTAGAAGTAGGCACCGCGGTGGTACCCACCCAGACGGTCTCCTACTGTACCTAGGAGACCGGACACTCTTTCTTTACTGTCATAATCCGACGGGACGGAAAACCGACACCACCAAAGTGAGAGAGATAGAGAAGGCGCAAGAGCAATTTATTACACGCCCATCCATGGATCCTGTTACTTTACAGGCAATAGGGTGATCGGCCCGCATTGCCCTCACCAAGTAGAAACAACTTAGTCATTTAGTTACTAGAGGATTTGAACCCACGTCCTCCGGTTTCTGCAGCGCAAGCTCATACCACTAGGCTACAAGACTCGAAATAACTAAGACTACTAGATACTAATAAAAAGTTTATTCAATATGGCGATTGCTCTTAGCACTGTTCTCTTAAGATTACTGTTATTTACTGAAACATTATTAACTTCCTGGATAGGGTTCCATGGTGTTTGTTTTATTGAATGCTCTGTACCGATTATGGGTATATGACTGGTTACCCTGGGCTAATTCAGGTCAGAAACTATGTTTGTTCTTGCTACATACCAAAGCTATGGAAGTAATGGCAGCAATTCAAATTATAACATCGCAATATCATCTGTGTCAATTTACCAATACCAGCGCAAGTTGTATTACCCCGCTTCGTTGCCTGTTTCAGTGTTAATATTTGTTATGTTTTAACAATTGCATGGCCTTCTCGTAAATAGGACGAAAACAGAAAAATATCTTTATTTTTAATAGAATGTTTCATCTGATGGGCAATAAAGATTAGTACTCCAAGCCTTATTTAAAAATAATATACCAACTTATTAGTTATTATGAAAGTACAGTTAATATCTTAACTTTAATCCTTTTATAATTACAAATTTCAGA
Organism: Lamproptera curius; assembly: GCA_029286875.1. Classification (NCBI taxonomy): domain Eukaryota; kingdom Metazoa; phylum Arthropoda; class Insecta; order Lepidoptera; family Papilionidae; genus Lamproptera; species Lamproptera curius. The sequence goes on along the minus strand of JAGSMT010000264.1, from coordinate 197,654 downwards.
AGTAGCAGTGGGCTACCGGATATCGATATTGGAGGCCGCTTGTGACCTACGCGCAGCATGTGCATGTGTCAGGTGTCGTCTCCCGCCATCAACCGGAATATGAACCACCAAAGACGAGAGCCAAGTGACTGAAAGAAGGTAAAACCTACTAATTTTATAAATATGAAATTTTGTGAAGTTGTACGGTTGTTGGACTCTTTTCACTCAAAAACTACATTAAAAACTTAATGAAACTGAGTAATAACGTAGCATATACATTAGAATAACTTATAAGGATATAATTAGTGTAGTTTATTCTTGCTTATAATGCCTCCGTAGCGGTAAAGGCAAAGGCGTGTGCTTTAGAAACCAGAGGTCGTGGGTTCGAATCCTGCAGGGACTCAACTAATTTTCATTGTTGTTTCCTAGTAGGTTAGGACAATTTGGGCCAATCACCCAATTGTCTAAAAAGATGATGCATGCGTCGGATGGGCATGTAAAAAGTCGGTCCAGCCACCAATTCGCATTGGACTAGAGTGATACGGTCTAAAAGACCCTGGTGAAGAAGGCGTTTATTAGGCAAGGCCTATGTCCAGCAGTGGACTAACACAGGCTGATAATGATAATATATAGAGGATAGATTTGTATTTTTGTGTGTACGTTAGTAACTAATGAACTCAAAATTGCTGTGGCGATTTTAAATTTTCTTTTATTACAAGAAACCTGTATTATCCTTGTGTAATGTACGATACTTTTTAGTCCACATAAATCAATTCCAAAAATATAAAAATTATACGGACAAAGCCGTGGCTGGACCGATAGTTCTAAATATAATAGAAGAGTTTTGTAGAAAAAACACTTACACCGGCGAGCTATTCGGCACGAAATGCAAAAACCTTTGGGCCCAATACATCTACATAGTGTAATTTTATTAAAAAAAACTAATTCAAACGAGAGATGGCATTTATTTAAACAAAATTTTATGTCAAACTCAATTTGCTAGGTCGGTAACAACTGCCTCAGTAGCCTAGTGATAAGCGCTTGAGCTTTAGAAACCAGAGGTCGTGGTGTCGAATCACGTGGGAATTCTTTTTTCAACCCAATTACTCATGTAGTGTGGATTATCACACTGCTCGGATCGCTCACTCGCATGCGTCGGAAGGGCATGTAAAAGTCGGTGTTGCGTCTGATCTCTTCCCAATCGTGTCGGTAATCCGTCCCATTGGACAATCAGAGTTAAAGGAAGCGTAGTGCACCTGTGTTTGCGTGTTACCTTGAGCGCTATAATATTTCCCGTATAGCTGATTTTAAACATTGACCGGATGAAGCGGTCGATATCGACTTGGAGGATGTTGTGTAAAGAAACCGTTACAGCGCTACATAATAGCAGATAAGAGTATTAGTAGTTTGGTGGTAAGTACTTGGTGCGCTGCCTTGCATTATTACCGAAAAAAGTGCTATATGTAATGGGGCTATTTGAGTCAGAATTTAGACTTCTTTACATAGATTACCTAGTACTTCTTGTACTAAACTCCGAGTAGGATTTTGAGGGTCTTAAATTAGTTTAAAACTCCATAAAATACACTGAACATTTCAAGAATTAATTGCAGCCATCGAATTAAAGAAAATATTAGTTTATAATAGTTTTCTATGAACCAATTGTTGCATAATTAAACAAAAATATTGATACGAACAGTCCGTTCACGGCTTTGAAACAGATTTTTTAATCAGATTTGCCTGGAATAAAAAGTGGCTTATGTTGCCCAAGCATAATACCTTTCTAGAAGTAGTAAATTTAGTTGTTTCGGAGTCTGTTCAAGACAAACAAACTAACAAAATGTTTCCTTTTCATAATACTAGTACAGATTAATGCAGCAAACTTTGTATGGTTTGGATGTCATACCTATTACCAGAGCCAAATATTTTTAATGGAAAGGTGACGAGTAGAACGTTCACCAGATAATAAGTGATATCCACTGCCCATAAGAAAAGCGACGTAAGACGTCGCAAATCCGCTCATCGTCCTGAGACAGGCCTTACGTCTCGTTTATCCAGTAATCACATTGTCTACGGTGAACTTTAAACCGGAAGACAGTAGTGTTTACGCAGTACTGATTTGCGGCAGAAAAAGGGCACCGCGATGGTCCTTCCCCGGACGGTCGCTCGTAAAAGAGCGACCTACTTCAGAATGACTATGATATGACATGAAAACACAACGGGAAACATGTCAACTGGGTCTAACGTCAAACACAAATGACGCTAATAGTGCGCTTCGAGTTTACTGACAACTATTTGGTTGTGGGGTCAGATGTCAGTCGCTTTGCGTAAAAACTGTTATTCCCGTAAATTCGGGTGGAGAAGCTATATAGCCAATACCATGATAACATGGGAAAATGGCTAGGTAACAAATAAAGTTTGCCTTTTTGGCTTGAATTACTTGAATTAATAGCCATTTTGGCAATAACACCATGTTGTATCCTGCCTCCAGGTTATAATACTAAGTTAGAGCGATGTAGTTTGAGGTGTAACACACTGATTGCGCCTGTCGATCGAATTGAGTTGAATCCTTCTCTCGAAATCATTTTCTCGTGTTTGTGCTTCTGTTTCTATTGTTAAGGCAATTTAGAGATATCATTTACCTTATTTCAAGTTTTCTTTAAATTACCGAAGCTACAGATCAAAGTCTAATGTAAAACTCAATTGGCACCAAAACATCGGGCGTTTTATTGGTTAAACATCGCTTGGGGATAAAAATAGCCGCATCTAGATGTGTTTAATTTTTCTCTCTCTCTTCCTAGCTATGAATCCCACATGGTGGTGGGATCAGCTTTCTTTTTTCTTATCCAATTCGCTCTATCCCTGATGTCGGCTTCAGAAAGCTGACATTCACTTATTCCTCAGCACTACATCTTTCCACCTCGTCTTCGGTCTTCCTCTAGGTCTTTTTCCGGGATGGAAAATTGCAGTGCTGAGTTTCCCTAAGAGCGAGGCCAGCTCCTTCGATTTCCCAGTTAGTGTTCCTACGTTTATCAAAGCGAAGCGGATCTTTTGGTTACAATTTGGGACTAACGTCGTTACTCGAGTCCATCTGTGACTCGGAAGCCCTCGCATATTGTTCTCAGATGTTGGGCGATGTGTCTACGCGTCGTTTTCGGCGACGCCCTATTCGTTATCCTCGGTATATTTGGTAACCTAGCCATGTCTTTCTTTATTATTTGGCGGTTTTGGATTTATTAGTCCTGTACCGATTGCCATCTGACGTACAAAACCTACTTATTCACTTGGAGTAGGAAAATCCGTGGATGTTTAGTCTTAATACATATACGGGTATGCATTTTCTTAACCGTATGTACTAAGTCTGGTTATTCCGCCAGACGTCGGTCGTCAGATCCTCGTCGAGAAAAATTTGTTTAATTTATATTACTTTTAAATCTAGATTCCGCGGTACAAGCTTTAGCCAGCTCGGAAATAGATGGCGTTTTATAAATGTTAATATTAAAAAATATTAATAAAGATCACATACTTATTGAAAATCTTTTCAATTCCAGATGGACGATGAACGTGAAAATGAATACCTTACCATTTTCGACGTCCTTTTGCTCAAAATATGTGCTGCAGATGGGCATCTTAATAGAGCTTTAATACCCTTTAAACCAGTTCCTTCAAGAGTTATCTTCGTTGGAGATTTTTGCAACCAAGAAGGTAAGACTTCAGCGATAATCACCGTTTCAATTTTATCGATCATTTTATAAATTTGATATCAAAATCAAATCGATTTATCAAGGAAATGAAGGTCCATATTTTATTTCAATACGTAACCAACCTTTCGATATAGACTATGTCAAATAATGGTAAACTAACAAATTTATTTGACTGCCTCCGTAGCCTAGTGGTATGGGCGTGTGCTTTAGAAACCGGAGGTCGTGGATTCGAATCCTGCGGGGACGGAACAAATTTTCATTGTTGTTTCCTAGTTGGTAGGGGCAATTTGGGCCGATCACCCAATTGTCTGAAAAGTAAGATGATCCATGCGTCGGATGGGCGTGTAAAAGTCGGTCCACCCACCAACCCGCATTGGACCAGCGTGGTGGGATACGGTCCAAACCCCCTAATGGACTAACAAAAGTTGTTGATGTGTGTGATGTAACAAATTTAGTGTTGTCGCACTAATACTAAAACTTAACAATTGATTTACATTTATTACGCCATAGTCTTTTTCATTGGTATGTGTTATGTTATTTACACTATAAGGCAAAATACTTAAAGCAAACTATATAAAACATACACATCATGTAGTATTCGATATAACTAAAGTAAAATTTGAAGGGTCTAATACACAGCTAAAGTTTCGGACAGGTTAGGAAAAAGACATTTATTGCGAAAAACATACTGCTATCGTTCGCAAAATAGAATTCCTGTGATAATAAACTAACGATAAAATCTTTGTTAACATTTTACTTACATATTGATGATATTGGTTACGAAAAATATTAGATTTATTTAATAAGTTGTCAAAAATTAAACAAAATATTGAGTTTATGTTGCTCAAAGCCTCAAAAGTTTCAAAAACGCGTTTTTCGGATTTCAGGTGACCATATAGTGCCTGCTTTTGGTGTTAACGAAGTGGGCGCGCGGTTCGTGGTACTAAGTTATAAGCAGAAAGTTGGCCATTCATGTCTCGTGACTTCAAAGTGTGATGCGAGTAGTACTGAGTGGTAACTCCGGAGAGCAACTGTATGCGACTGTAGCGGCGCTGGCGACCTACAGCGCGGCGATGTTTTCGCATCTACCCTTCTTTTTTTAAGGTTAGGTAGAGTAATAAAGGAAAAACCGAGGACAGGCGAAAAGGAGCGTTTTTGTAAGGAAGAAAAGAAGAGGGAAGCCTAACTAATTTGCGTTTGTATAAAGCGAAGAAACAAGAAACGAGGAAACACGAAGTACTTTAAAACAGCGGCTACTGAAGATATTGCTTAAGGCATATTGTAAATAATTTCTAATTTTTATGTTGTTAAACCCTTGCGAAAAATTATTTGGATTATGAAATTGCTAAAAAAAATTATATTCGGATTAATGATCTAAATTCTATAAAAAAGGAACTATTGTAAATTTTTGCGGTCTGATTTGGCAAATGTTAACACGTACATAATATGAATAGAGATTATCGGTTTTGAAATAACTAGCTATTCCACAACACGCTTCGCTACAACTCATTGTTTATATTGAGTTTCGATTATGCATTACTTCGAATGAAGATAATCAATAGCTATGAAATTGAGGTTCATCTCGTTATATCACAAAAATACTATTAAACAACGAAAGGTAACGTTGATCCATCGAGCATTTTTTAGGTTACACTTAAGTCTGCCAGTAGGCATCAAACGGTGGCTCTTAATCCTCTTAGATTATTTCTTATATCTACACGAATAATACAAATTATTGGATAAAAGAACTTTAAAACTCATCATTTCTCTTATTTTATTATACGGGCGATCTAACAATGCGGAGGTGAGTGGGCGAGCATTGCGCCTCGAGTCTGTCGGCTAGTCGGCTTTTTGCTGATCGAGAAACCCCAGCGATTTTATTTATTGGGTTAGATTAGAGGCGGCATTAGTAGACGACATCAAGGAAAAACACTCCCGTGTGTTGGTTCCATATCGTATGGGTGCGGGTATGTTCCGTGATGCGGTGGATCTGGGTGGTGCATGAGTGTTTAGCTCGAAAGCCGAATTGCACAGGCACAGGTAGACCTCTTGAGTCCATAAAGTCGAGTAAGCGGGCTAAGATGAGGCGTTAACGATGAGCTTTGGGTTGGCTATGCGCGTCTTGGACTGACGTTCAAGGACGCGTAGCTGCCTTCGGTTCCGCCCGGTCGGATACCAATCGTGGGCGCGAATCTTTCCACCAAATTCCGCGGTGAGACGATCGAGCTCGGCGAAGTCAATCTTTTCAGCTAGCTGTTCTAAGCTGCTCCCAGCGCTGCCATTGCTATGGCTAGCGTACTGGGGCGCGCTACGCGAAGCGCTAGGTGGTGCGCGTGGTGCGGCGCTACGCGGAGCGCTCGGCGCGGTTTGTGGCGGTGGTTCGTGCCATACGGGCAGCGGAGCGCTACGCGGAGCGCTGTTTGGTAGTTGCCACGCCGGAGCAGGTCGGAGTGGCGGGAAGGATGTGAGGGATAGCACCTGGGGGCGCCTGGGTACGGATGGAGGTGGAGGCACCTTACGTATACCCAAAGTACCCTTTGGGGCACCCTAGGTAATTTGCCGTGTGACCTGGGTTTTGGCAGTTGACGCATGCCGGCGGCTCAAAGGTGAGCAGGATGTCCTTATCCTTAGGACGCGGACAGTCGGGGGTGCCGTGGTCGCCGAGACATTTGACGCAGCGAGGTCTAGCGTGACAGTTACGGGCCGAGTGCCCGTACATTTGGCAGTTTTGACACTGCGCGGGGAGTCCGTTCGAGCGAGGTGCTTCGAAGGTAATGCGAGTGATATCGCATATGTGTCTAAGGTCATAGACTTTCTTGCCCTCTGGGGAGCGTTCTAGGGTCAGAAGGACCACGTTGTAAGGCTTTTTAGTTTTGTTGTTGAATAGCCTGAGTGCAGAGTATATCGGTATACCCTGTTCTTTGATGAAGTCTACGATGTCCTGAGTGGCCATCTCCTTCGGCAGTCCTTTGACGACCGTCCGAAGGACGCGCTCTTCCGGGAGCGCATAAGTATGATAGTAGAAGTCGTTCTTCTGAAGATACGACGTTACGTTGCAGTGTGCTTCCACCGTTTCCAGTTGCTACTTGATCCCTTGTATCAGTTGCCGTGAATTTAAATTTGTTTGACAAAGCCGATCTTAATTGAGCCCACTTCTCCTTGGATCGGATGTATAGTGGGGGCGGCTTTTTGTCTCTAGGCGAGACAGTTGATGGTTGCCGTGAAGCGGCTGAGGTTGTTGGCTTTGAGGCAGCACTTGGCCGTGAAGCGGCGGTTACGGTTGGCTGTAAGGCAGCACTGGTCGATGGCCGTGAGGCGGCGGTTTGCTGTGAGGCAGCGGATGTACTTGGCCGTGAGTCGGCGGTGGCTGATGGCCCTGGGGTTGGTTGGGCAGAAGGCCTTTGGGTGGCTGGGGCAGATGGCCCTGGTGTTGGCCTAGTGGCCGTGAGTTCATTGGCCGATGATTTCGGCGCTTTGGTTGGGGGGTCAGGAATTGGCGATGACGCCGGTGAGGGCCTGGATTTGCGCTTTTTTTTGCGCGAAACAATTGGGAGAAATCCTCCCGCGTCGGAGTCCTCGGCTTCAGGGGACGCCTGCTCTACCTCCATTTCGGAGTCAGACGTGGTGGTGGTGGTGTTTGATGCGCTGTCGGATTCATCCGACTGCTCCGGTGAGGCGCGCGATTTTTATTTTTATTTTTCTTCCCCTTTTTGGGGGTGGACGGAGCGGATTGGTTATTATTAGCCGCGGCGAGAATGGCTGCACGAATTTCTTCCGGCGACTTATTTTCGAGTTCCTCCATGTTGAGGCCTATACCTTCTAGGGCAACCTGCATAAGGTGCCACATCTTGAGCGTTTTATTTACTGGGTTTAGACGCGAATTATTTATATTAATGCAAGCTCCCCCGGTGAGGCCGGGGGTTGTGCGCCCTACCCTCCCCGCCCCAGTGAGCAGGGAGGTGTAAACCTAATAGCTAATAAGAGCTCTAGCGCTTTAGGAGCGCTAGGTGAATGCCTAAGTTGCTGCCTAGTGCAGCAAACTAACGTTAACGGAATTACTAAAAATACCACGAGGGTGGTGAGCGTGTTATTTAACTACTTTTACAACGTGACGTGGCTTTAAATGGAACAAAAACTAAAGGTAAATGGGTCCCTACATCTCAACAGAAGGTGTCTGAACGCTGTAAAGGGGAAAATTGAATTAATAGGCAAAATCGGTGCGACTCACCAGACCGGACGGCTACACAGCTTTTTGCGCTCAGGCGCGTACGCCCAACGCGTCGACACTTTACACCGGCACACACTAGCACTATCGACTCGGCGACTCGGCGTCTTCACTCTTCGGCCACTTGTAGGCGTCGGGGGGGAGGGCGTGGCCACGGGTGGGCCAAGCGGACGGCGCAGGTAGCGGAGCAGATCGAGCGGGTTTGTCCGGTCGATCCGAGAGCTAGATGCGCACTGTTCTTCTGCGTTTATCGTTTATCGTTTATCTGATGGCTTTCGTTGGTGGAGTTAACCATTACAACCCGGCGGAGTCGAGGGGCTATGCAACTTTAAGCGTGCACAGGCATTCACCTCTTAATTTGTTGGCTCAGCTCCGAGGGTCCCCAGAGGGGAGACCTCGGCTCGGGCTGCCACTGTTTTTAAACCGTCAGCGATCTAATCGAGGGTGCCCAGGACGGCCGAACCTCGGCTCGGTTAGTCGCCTTTTGATCCTTTCTAACCCGTTAGCAACATGTATCGAGGGCGCCCCGGTGGGCCGAACCTCGGCTCGATCAGTTGCTTTAGGACATGTTAGTTTTTAAGCTAAAAACCGCTCTATCTAATTGGTGAAAATCGGCCTGGTACGTGCCGATATCTGTTGTCAGAGGTGTGAGTTGCCCTCGACGGCGAGGCAAAAAGTGTTTCGGTAGTGCGATTTAACACGTGCTTGGACGATCGTTATATCGTCGTCCGGATCTGTGAGTATGTGCGCGGTCGCCATATCGGCGTGTTTCATGCTTTAGGACGTGTTATTTTGCGTGGTACGTAAGCGGCGCTACGTACCAGTTCATTCGGATTTGCGAGCCGAGTCGAAAATCGGATGGATGCTTGTTTCAAGAGTTGATGTATCGCAAGTCTCCAGGTCCACTATGCAGGTCAAGGTTGCCACGCACCAGGTGCACACCGTGGCTCTGCGTATGAACCTGTTTTAGAGGGTTTGGAGTTTTGGATGTTTTAGGGGATGCTGAGCAAACACCGGACTGGCGTAAGTCATGATGGGACGGATTACTGTTTTGTAGAGTAACACCTTTGTTGCCAGAGATAGCTTGCTCTTGGGATTTATTAGGGAAACAGGCGACCCAGGACGTAGGCCGCTCTGTTTTTGACCTGCTTGATGTGCGGGCCGAAGCGAGGGTTTTATCGAGGTGACCCGAGGTATTTGATTTTATCTACCCATGGTATTGGGTAGTCTAGGAGTCGGATCATGGGAGGGACGTCGGCATTCCTGGGTAAACAAGACTGCCGCGCTTTTGAAGGGTTTATTTCGATTCTCCAACGTCGAAACCAGTCGCCGAAGCATCTGGCTGCGATTTGGAGACGTCGTTGGATTATGAAAGGACATGCATGGATGAAAAGATGCAAGCATCGTCTGCGAACAAGGCGTGCTTACTTGTGATTATGTGGGATGTCATGGGTGTAAAGGGTGAATAGGACAGGACCTAAGGAGCCTTAGGAACTCCGGCTAGTAGCCGGTGAGGTTGAGATTTCGATCCTCGACGCGGTATCGGAACGTTCGTTTCCAGAGAAAGTCTCGTATGATGAGTACGAGAGGTCTGGCACGCCGAGCTTATATAACTGTATAAGCCTCGTCGTGCCATCTTTGTCGAACGCCTTCGCCACGTCGAGGAAAAGCGCTCCAGTGTTTGTCTCCTAACATGCAGGATTTAATGTGCTCCGTGATGCGGTGCACTTGATGTGAGAAATGTTTGGCCCGAAAGCCGAATTGGACTGGATTGAGCTATTAGCCTGCATAAAGTCCGCAGGCGGGTCAAAACTAATCTTTCGTAGATTTTCCCGAAGACTTTAAGCAGGCTAATGGGGCGATAGAGGTTGGTTGGTTGGGAGGTTTTCCGTTTGAGGAAGCTTATAACTCAGCGTCCTTCCAAGTGTTTGGAAAAATACTCTTGGAAAGAGCTGCGTTATAGATTAGGACTAGGAGGTTGATAAGGTGAGTCGGAAGAATCTTTATGACGCGGTTTGATATGCCATCGGTGCCCGGGGCTTTCCGTGGTCTAAGCTTTTTGATTATCGATTCGACTTCGCTTTCCGTTACGGGTGTGAGTACGTCGCGTGGGGGTAGATGCGTCAACCGGTCAACCTCGCTCTCTACCTTGCGGAGATGAGCGGCGCTCACCGGTTGTGAGCTGGGCGAGCATTGAGCCTCGAGACTGTCGGCTAGACATTCGGCTTTTTCCTCATCGAGAAACGCTGTGGGCTTGTCGGGTTGGATGAGTGGCGGCATAGATGGATGGCTGCCGCCGCCTTTGAGGCTTTTAGGAATGCGCCAGAAGGCCACATGGGAGGGATGTAGGTTGCTAAGATCGTTATCCCACCGTTTGTTCCTGAACTCAGCTATGCGCGTCTTGGACTGATGTTCAAGGGCGCGTAGCTGCCTTCGGTTCCGCTCGGTTGGATACCAATCGTGGGCGCGAATCGCGGCTCTCTTGCGTCGCAAGAGGTCCTTGATGTCGTTTGGCAAGGCCCAGCGGGGGTTTTCCTCCACCGGGATTTGCCTCGAGGAGACCTCGACGACACTTTGGACATGACTTGTGAACGCATGAGCGGCGAGATTCACGTCGTGAGCGGTGTTTAGGATATTGGGAATGGTGTCTAAGTGAGGTGAGCTAGTAGAGTCTAGCTGTGACTTAAGCTTATGCCAGTCGACTTTAGTTCTAAGAACTGTGTTTGGGTGATTTGAAGGTCCTAGCTTTAAGAGCACTGGATGGTGATCGGATGTTAGGTCGTCGATGACCTCTATGCTCCTAAGAGCGAGATTGACGTTTTGTACGATTGCAATATCAAGCACATCCGGTCGTTGTCCCACTACGTGTGGGAAGTGTGTTTGCATCAACGGCGCAACCACACTGAAGTTGAGTTTATCTGATAATTCGTCTAATGCTAGACCCCGCGGATTTGTAGTGTAAGAGTTCCATCGGGTGTGCTTTATTAAAATCGCCGGCGAGGATGACGGCGTTTCTAGATAATAGCGTCTCGAAGTCGGATTGATGATGCGTGAGGTGTCTCTGCGTGGTAAATAAACCGAAGCTATGTAATCGGCGCGTGACCTGTCATGGCTAGCCTGCAGATTGAGGTTTCTAAATGCTTTAGATTCGACAGCGTGTCGATTGCTACGCAGTGCAGTGACTTTTTATAATAAATGAGAGTGCCGCCGTGTGAAGCGCCGGTCCTGTCATTTCTTATGATATTAAAATTAGCAATCTTCGGATCTCCTCTTCCGGGCTTTAGGGATGTCTCCTGCACCAGTAGAATGTCTACGTCGTTTTCGCGAAGGAATTCTCTGTGTTCGGTCGTTTGTTTCGCGAGACCGTTTGCGTTAAAAAATGCTAAATTAAATGCGCTTTACGCGGCCCGGGCCGTTGTTTAAAAAAGTTGTGGGTGTGTTAGCTTTAGTTCCACGAATTAGTTCGATTAAGTTTCTGTACTTGCGGAGTACAGCTAAGCGGGCGGTGAAATTCCCAACGGTGGCATCTAGCTCGGCGGTGAGCCTATCGACTTCGCGAAGTCGACAGTATTAACAACACATCGGTGTTAGTCCCAGTGCTGCCATTGCTAGGCCAGCTTGCTGGGAGCGCTTCGCGGGCGCTTGGTTGTGCGGCGCGAGGTGCGGCGCTACGCGGAGCGCTCGGCGCAGGTTGCGGGGCCGGTTGCGCCACGCTGGCATGGGGGCTACGCGGAGCGCTGGTATCTGCCACGCCGGGGCAGGCCGGAGGGGCGGGAAGGAGGTGAGGGATGGCACCGGTGGGCGCCTAGGGATGGTGGATGGTGGAGGTGGTCTCCGCTTGGGCGCCTTGGGGCACCCTAGGTAGTTGGCCGTGTGACCAGGACTTTGGCAGTTTACGCATGCCGGCGGTTCGTACCTGGCTAGGACTTCTCTGTCCCGAGGTCGTGGGCAGTCTGGGGTGCCATGGTCCCCTAGGCACTTCACGCAGCGGGGTCGTGCGTGGCAATTGCGGGCCGTGTGTCCGAATAATTGGCAGTTGTGGCACGGCCCTGGGAGGCCGTTTGAATGCGGCGCGTTAAAAGAGATGCGACCAATGTCGCAAATGTGCTTTAGATCGTAAACTTTTTTGCCCTCTGGAGAGCGTTCGAGCGTCAGAAGGACGACGTTGTACGGCTTTTTTGTCCGCGGATGGAACAGCCTCTGAGCGGAATATATCGGTATATTCTCCGATTTGATAAATTCGAAGATTTCTTGAGTTGGTAGTTCCTTCGGCAGCCCTTTGACCACTGTCCGAAGGACGCGCTCTTCGGGAGCGCGAATGTAGATAATAATACTGCTTCTCGAGCAGATATTTAGTGACATCGCGGTGCGCTTGCACGTCTCTAATGATTTTGATCCCACTGGCGGAATCATTGGCCGTGAATTTTACGCGGTTGGATAAAGCAGACCGTAGTTCGCCCACTTTCTTTCGACCTAATGTAGATAGGCGGTGGCTTTTGTCTCTGAGTGAGACTGGTACTTGCTGTGAGGCAGCGGGCGGGTTGCTGAGAGGCAGCAGATGTTGAAGGCCGTGATGCGGCTCGGCTGTGAGCAGCTTGCGGTTGCCGTGAGGCGGCGGGGTTGCATCTACTGGCCTCGGGCCGATAATTCGTGCCGACGATTTCGGCGCTTTGGTTCGCGGGTCCGGTGTCGGCGATGATGCTGGTGACGACCTATTTTTGCGCTTTTTCTTGCGCGATTGGATGGGCAGAAGCCTCCGCGTCTTGCGTCCTCGGATTCTCCGGTGTCCGAGCTGCGTTTTCTACTCGACTTCCATTTCGAGTCGGACGATGAACGGTGGTTTCGGAGGAAGATTTTCGGACCTCCGACGTGGCCCTAGCTGCGGCGCGCGATTAGGCGCGCACATCAACTCTGACGACGAGTCTGATGTGCCACCGTTGGCGTTAACCGCCATGCGGATGGCTTCTCTGATCGCTTCCGGCGATTTGTTTTTTAAGTCCTCAAAGTTGAGGCCTATGCCCTCTAGGGCTTCCTGCATTAGGTGCAACATCGTTAAGCGATGTTGCCAAAACTACGCGATGAATTTAAATTAAATAACGCGCGTGCAAGCACCCCCGGTGAAGCCGGGGGTTGTGTGCCCTACCCTCCCCGCCCCAGTGAGCAGGGAGGTGTAAACCTAACGTTAAAAAGGAAAACTAGCGCTTTAGGAGCGCTAGGTGAGTACCTAAGTTGCTGCCTAATGCAGCAACTAGAGATTAAGTGAAAAAATATAATACCACGTGGGTGGTGTGCGTGTTGATTTTAAAATTAACTACGTTCGCGGTGTAACGTGCAGATGAGTTTAATTGGCAAAGTAAACTAACATAAAGGTTCCTACATCTCAACAGAAGGTGTCTGAACGCTGTAAAGGGGAAAATTGAAGGTAAAACAAAATCGGAGCGACTCACCGGACGGCTACACAGCTTTCTGCGCACAGGCGCGCGCCTAGCGCGTCGACACTGGCACTTCCGGCAACACTCGACACTCAACACGCACTGCACGATGAACTCTTCACTACGCAGCCACGGCGTGTCTTCCTTCTTCTGCCACTTGACGGCGTCGGGGAGGGCGTGGCCACAGGTGGGCAAGCGGACGGCGCAGGTAGCAGGGAGGATCGAGCGGGCTTGTCCGGTCGATCCGAGAGCATGAGCGCACTCTTTCAGTTCTTCTGCTATTTGACTATTATATTTAATGGCTATATCGGTTGTACATACAAGTCAGGGGGTTATGTATGTATATCCTTCGAATATAATATTCTTGTTATCGAGTACCGTTTTAACTACATGATATTTGACTTATTCTTCTGAATTGTATTCTATAATTACTTTTATGGTTAATATTATTTTTATACATTTATTTGGATAATTTTAATACTTGTAACTTTAGCAACTTATTGATTTCCTCTAAAATCTTTTTCTGCCACCAGTCGGCACCAGCCTTCTGAGAGCTGTTTTTTTTTGTGTTTATCGTGATGTCGCAACCGAAAAGGTTTTAAAAGTTTGTGTATCCATTACAAAAACAATTTCTATTAATATTTCTTTAAGAGATTACAAAGAGATTATTTAAAAGTTTAATTAATAAAACATTTTATGCACATAATTGTTATAGCGCCTTTTATCGTATCCGATGTAATAAAACATTTTACATTTACAGGATTTACTACGTATCTTTTAAGACTGTTGAAGGCGCCTTGTTATTAATATACTGAAAGTAAAAGTAGCTTCATACGTTTTAGTATTCAGTACCCCACAAATTGTCACACTTAAAAAACTGATAATATTGTAGCGGCAGCTACAAATACGATCAGCGCTTCATCGTCCGCATAACATGTTCGTCATTCCCGGAGGCGCGCGGCGCGCTTTCGCGACTCGCGAGTGTTTAACTCCGCGACAATGCTCTTATCTCTTTCTATCATTCATCCGTCACTTTTACAACACCCACCAATTGTCCAACTCAGATTCATATGCTGGTATCTTTTTCTATCATTCTTCCGTAACTTTACTTGAATAACACCTACCAATTATGTATAAACGTGGTCCAATTATGTAATAAACACTACGCTACGCAACACTACGCTTCAACAACAAGAGGAGTTTCATTCTTTCCTTAACCTACATCATAGAATCGCCTATAATATGTATCGATGAAAGCAGATGCCGTTATTCGCATGAGGTGCGATCGTGATGTGGAGGTAGCATAAAAATCTGAGTTGGTGCATCGAGTGAAAGTTTAATCATCATCATTATAATTATTAGCAGCCTCTATCCATCCACTGGTTGACATAACCTTTTCGCATGAGCGGCGAGATTCACGTCGTGAGCGGTGTTTAGGATATTGGGAATGGTGTCTAAGTGAGGTGAGCTAGTAGAGTCTAGCTGTGACTTAAGCTTATGCCAGTCGACTTTAGTTCTAAGAACTGTGTTTGGGTGATTTGAAGGTCCTAGCTTTAAGAGCACTGGACGGTGATCGGATGTTAGGTCGTCGATGACCTCTATGCTCCTAAGAGCGAGATTGACGTTTTGTACGATTGCAATATCAAGCACATCCGGTCGTTGTCCCACTACGTGTGGGAAGTGTGTTTGCATCAACGGCGCAACCACACTGAAGTTGAGTTTATCTGATAATTCGTCTAATGCTAGACCCCGCGGATTTGTAGTGTAAGAGTTCCATCGGGTGTGCTTGCTATTAAAATCGCCGGCGAGGATGACGGCGTCTCCTAAGGATAATAGCGTCTCGAAGTCGGATTGGATGATGCGTGAGGTGTCTCTGCATGGTAAATAAACCGAAGCTATTGTAATCGGCGCGTGACCTGTCATGGCTAGCCTGCAGATCGAGGCTTCTAAATGCTTTAGATTCGACGGCGTGTCGATTGCTACGCAGTGCAGTGACTTTTTATAATAAATGAGAGTGCCGCCGTGTGAAGCGCCGGTCCTGTCATTTCTTATGATATTAAAATTAGCAATCTTCGGATCTCCTCTTCCGGGCTTTAGGAATGTCTCCTGCACCAGTAGAATGTCTACGTCGTTTTCGCGAAGGAATTCTCTGACTTCGGTCGTTTGTTTCGCGAGACCGTTTGCGTTAAAAAATGCTAAATTAAATGCGCGTGGCTTTACGCGGCCCGGGCCGTTGTTTAAAAAAGTTGTGGGTGTGTTAGCCATTTAGTTCCCACGAATTAGTTCGATTAAGTTTCTGTACTTGCGGAGTACAGCTAAGCGGGCGGTGAAATTGCCAACGGTGGCATCTAGCTCGGCGGTGAGCCTATCGACTTCCGCGAAGTCGACAGTATTAACTCAACACATCGGTGTTAGTCCCAGTGCTCCATTGCTATGGCTAGCTTGCTGGGAGAGCGCTTCGCGGGGCGCTTGGTGTGCGGCGCGAGGTGGCGCAGCGCGCGAGCGCTCGGCGCAGGTTGCGGGGCCGGTTGTTGCCACGCTGGCATGGGGCGCTACGCGGAGCCTGGGATCTGCCACGCCGGGGCAGGCCGGAGGGGCGGGAAGGAGGTGAGGATGGCACCGGTGGGCGCCTAGGGATGGTGGATGGTGGAGGTGGTCTCCGCTTGGGCGCCTTGGGCACCCTAGGTAGTTGGCCGTGTGACCAGGACTTTGGCAGTTTACGCATGCCGGCGGTTCGTACCTGGCTAGGGACTTCTTGTCCGGGTCGTGGCAGTCTGGGGTGCCATGGTCCCCTAGGCACTTCACGCAGCGGGTCGTGCGTGGCACTGCGGGCCGTGTGTCCGAATAATTGGCAGTTGTGGACGGCCCTGGAGGCCGTTTGAATGCGGCGCGTTAAAGAGATGCGACCAATGTCGCAAATGTGCTTAAGATCGTAAATTTTTTTGCCCTCTGGAGAGCGTTCGAGCGTCAGAAGGACGACGTTGTACGGCTTTTTTGTCCGCGGATGGAACAGCCTCTGAGCGGAATATATCGGTATATTCTCCGATTTGATAAATTCGAAGATTTCTTGAGTTGGTAGTTCCTTCGGCAGCCCTTTGACCACTGTCCGAAGGACGCGCTCTTCCGGGAGCGCGAATGTATGATAATAATACTGCTTCTCGAGCAGATATTTAGTGACGTCGCGGTGCGCTTGCACCGTCTCTAATTGGATTTTGATCCCACTGGCGGAATCATTTGCCGTGAATTTTACGCGGTTGGATAAAGCAGACCGTAGTTCGGCCCACTTTTCTTTCGACCTAATGTAGATAGGCGGTGGCTTTTTGTCTCTGAGTGAGACTGGTACTTGCTGTGAGGCAGCGGGCGTGGGTTGCTGAGAGGCAGCAGATGTTGAAGGCCGTGATGCGGCCGGCTGTGAAGCAGCTTGCGGGTGCCGTGAGGCGGCGGGGGTTGGCTCTACTGGCCTCGGGGCCGATAATTCTGTGGCCGATGATTTCGGCGCTTTGGTTGGCGGGTCCGGTGTCGGCGATGATGCTGGTGACGACCTATTTTTGCGCTTTTTCTTGCGCGATTGGATGGGCAGAAAGCCTCCTGCGTCTATGTCCTCGGATTCTCCGGTGTCCGAGCCTGCGTTTTCTACTTCGACTTCCATTTCGGAGTCGGACGATGAACGGGTGGTTTCGGAGGAAGATTTTCGGACCTCCGACGTGGCCCAGCTGCGGCGCGCGATTAGCGCGCACATCAGACTCTGACGACGAGTCTGATGTGCCACCGTTGGCGTTAACTGCCATGCGGATGGCTTCTCGATCGCTTCCGGCGATTTGTTTTAAGTCCTCAAAGTTGAGGCCTATGCCCTCTAGGGCTTCCTGCATTAGATGCGACATCGTTAGCGATGTTGCCAAGACTACGCTGATGAATTTAAATTAAATAACGCGCGGGCAGCACCCCGGTGAAGCCGGGGTTAGTGCCTACCTCCCGCCCCAGTGAGCAGGAAGTGTAAACCTAACGTTAAAGGAAAACTAGCGCTTTAGGAGCGCTAGGTGAGTATCCTAAGTTGCGCTAATGCAGCAATTAGAGATTAAATGAAAAATAATACCACGTGGGTGGTGTGCGTGTTGATTTTAAAATTTACTACGTTCGCGGTGTAACGTGGCAGATGAGTTTAATTGGCAAAGTAAACTAACATAGGTTCCCTACATCTCAACAGAAGGTGTCTGAACGCTGTAAAGGGAAAATTGAAGGTAAAACAAAATCGAGCGACTCACCGGACGGCTACACAGCTTTCGCGCACAGGCGCGCTAGCCCAGCGTCGACACTCGGCACTTCCGGCACACACTGACACAACACTGCACTCGCACGATGAACTCTTCACTACTGCAGGGCACGGCGGTCTTCCTTCTTCTGCCACTTGACGGCGTCGGGGAGGGCGTGCTCATGGTGGCCAAGCGGACGGCGCAGGTAGCAGGGAGGATCGAGCGGGCTTGTCCGGTCGATCCGAGGCTACTGAGCGCACTCTTTTCAGTTCTTCTGCTATTTGACTATTATATTTAATGGCTATATCGGTTGTACATACAAGTCATGGGGTTATGAGTGTATATCCTTCGAATATAATATTCTTGTTATCGAGTACCGTTTTAACTACATGATATTTGACTTATTCTTCTGAATTGTATTCTATAATTACTTTTATGGTTATATATTTTTATACATTTATTTGGATAATTTTAATACTTGTAACTTTAGCAACTTATTGATTTCCTCTAAAATCTTTTTTCTGCCACCAGTCGGCACCAGCCTTCTGAGAGCTGTTTTTTTGTGTTTATCGTGATGTCGCAACCGAAAAGGTTTTAAAAGTTTGTGTATCCATTACAAAAACAATTTCTATTAATATTTCTTTAAGAGATTACAAAGAGATTATTTAAAAGTTTAATTAATAAAACATTTTATGCACATAATTGTTATAGCGCCTTTTATCGTATCCGATGTAATAAACATTTTTACATTTACAGGATTTACTACACATCTTTTAAGACTGTTGAAAGCGCCTTGTTATTAATATACTGAAAGTAAAAGTAGCTTCATATGTTTTAGTATTCAGTACCCCACAAATTGTCACACTTAAAAAACTGATAATATTGTAGCGGCAGCTACAAATACGATCAGCGCATCATCGTCCGCATAACACGTTCGTCATTGCCGGAAGCGCGCGGCTCGCTTTCGCGACTCGCGAGTGTTTAACTCCGCGACAATGCTCTTATCTCTTTTTATCATTCATCCGTCACTTTTACAACACCCACCAATTGTCCAACTCAGATTCATATGCTGGTATCTTTTTCTATCATTCATCCGTAACTTTACTTGAATAACACCTACCAATTAGTGTATAAATGTGGTCCAATTATGTAATAAACACTACGCTACGCAACACTACGCTTCAACAACAAGAGGAGTTTCATTCTCTTCCCTTAACCTACATCATAGAATCGCCTATAATATGTATCGATGAAAGCAGAGCCGTCATTCGCATGAGGTGCGATCGTGTGATGTGGAGGTACATAAAAATCTGAGTTGGTGCATCGAGTGAAAGTTTAATCATCATCATTATAATTATTAGCAGCCTCTATCCATCCACTGGTTGACATAACCCTTTTCGCATGAGCGGCGAGATTCACGTCGTGAGCGGTGTTTAGGATATTGGGAATGGTGTCTGAGTGGTGAGCTAGTAGAGTCTAGCTGTGACTTAAGCTTATGCCAGTCGACTTTAGTTCTAAGAACTGTGTTTGGGTGATTTGAAGGTCCCTAGCTTTAAGAGCACTGGACGGTGATCGGATGTTAGGGTCATCGATGACCTCTATGCTCTAAGAGCGAGATTGACGTTTTGTACGATTGCAATATCAAGCACATCCGGTCGTTGTCCCACTACGTGGGAAGTGTGTTTGCATCAACGGCGCAACCACACTGAAGTTGAGTTTATCTGATAATTCGTCTAATGCTAGACCCCGCGGATTTGTAGTGTAAGAGTTCCATCGGGTGTGCTTGATTAAAATCGCCGGCGAGGATGACGGCGTTTCCTAGGATAATAGCGTCTCGAAGTCGGATTGGATGATGCGTGAGGTGTCTCGCATGGTAAATAAACCGAATCTATTGTAATCGGCGCGTGACCTGTCATGGCTAGCCTGCAGATTGAGGTTTCTAAATGCTTTAGATTCGACAGCGTGTCGATTGCTACGCAGTGCAGTGACTTTTTATAATAAATGAGAGTGCCGCCGTGTGAAGCGCCGGTCCTGTCATTTCTTATGATATTAAAATTAGCAATCTTCGGATCTCCTCTTCCGGGCTTTAGGAATGTCTCCTGCACCAGTAGAATGTCTACGTCGTTTTCGCGAAGGAATTCTCTGACTTCGGTCGTTTGTTTCGCGAGACCGTTTGCGTTAAAAAATGCTAAATTAAATGCGCGTGGCTTTACGCGGCCCGGGCCGTTGTTTAAAAAAGTTGTGGGTGTGTTAGCCATTTAGTTCCCACGAATTAGTTCGATTAAGTTTCTGTACTTGCGGAGTACAGCTAAGCGGGCGGTGAAATTGCCAACGGTGGCATCTAGCTCGGCGGTGAGCCTATCGACTTCCGCGAAGTCGACAGTGTTAACTAACACATCGGTGTTAGTCCCAGTGCTGCCATTGCTATGGCTAGCTTGCTGGGGAGGCGCTTCGCGGGCGCTTGGTGTGCGGCGCGAGGTGGGCGCTACGCGAGCGCTCGGCGCAGGTTGCGGGGCCGGTTGTTGCCACGCTGGCATGGGGGCGCTACGCGGAGCGCTGGGAATCTGCCACGCCGGGGCAGGCCGGAGGGGCGGGAAGGAGGTGAGGGATGGCACCGGTGGGCGCCTAGGGATGGTGGATGGTGGAGGTGGTCTCCGCTTGGGCGCCTTGGGGCACCCTAGGTAGTTGGCCGTGTGACCAGGACTTTGGCAGTTTACGCATGCCGGCGGTTCGTACCTGGCTAGGACTTTCTGTCCCGAGGTCGTGGCAGTCTGGGGTGCCATGGTCCCTAGGCACTTCACGCAGCGGGTCGTGCGGCAATTGCGGCCGTGTCCGAATAATTGGCAGTTGGCACGGCCCTGGGAGGCCGTTTGAATGCGGCGCGTTAAAAGAGATGCGACCAATGTCGCAAATGTGCTTTTAGATCGTAAACTTTTTGCCCTCTGAGAGCGTTCGAGCGTCAGAAGGACGACGTTGTACGGCTTTTTGTCCGCGGATGGAACAGCCTCTGAGCGGAATATATCGTGATATCTCCGATTTGATAAATTCGAAGATTTCTTGAGTTGGTAGTTCTTCGGCAGCCCTGGCACTGTTCCGAAGGACGCGCTCTTCCGGGAGCGCGAATGTATGATAATAATACTGCTTCTCGAGCAGATATTTAGTGACATCGCGGTGCGCTTGCACCGTCTCTAATTGGATTTTGATCCCACTGGCGGAATCATTGGCCGTGAATTTTACGCGGTTGGATAAAGCAGACCGTAGTTCGGCCCACTTTTCTTTCGACCTAATGTAGATAGGCGGTGGCTTTTTGTCTCTGAGTGAGACTGGTACTTGCTGTGAGGCAGCGGGCGTGGGTTGCTGAGAGGCAGCAGATGTTGAGGGCCGTGATGCGGCCGGCTGTGAAGCAGCTTGCGGTTGCCGTGAGGCGGGGGTTGGCTCTACTGGCCTCGGGGCCGATAATCAGTGGCGACGATTTCGGCGCTGGTTCGCGGGTCCGGTGTCGGCGATGATGCTGGTGACGACCTATTTTTGCGCTTTTTCTTGCGCGATTGGATGGGCAGAAAGCCTCCTGCGTCTATGTCCTCGGATTCTCCGGTGTCGAGCCTGGTTTTCTACTTCGACTTCCATTTCGGAGTCGGACGATGAACAGGTGGTTTCGGAGGAAGATTTTCGGGACTCTCCGACGTGGTTCCTAGCTGCGGCGCGGATTAGCGCGCACATCAGACTCTGACGACGAGTCTGATGTGCCACCGTTGGCGTTAACTGCCATGCGGATGGCTTCCCTGATCGCTTCCGGCGATTTGTTTTTTAAGTCCTCAAAGTTGAGGCCTATGCCCTCTAGGGCTTCCTGCATTAGGTGCAACATCGTTAAGCGATGTTGCCAAGACTACGCGATGAATTTAAATTAAATAACGCGCGTGCAAGCACCCCCGGTGAAGCCGGGGGTTGTGTGCCCTACCCTCCCCGCCCCAGTGAGCAGGGAGGTGTAAACCTAACGTTGGGGGAAAACTAGCGCTTTAGGAGCGCTAGGTGAGTACCTAAGTTGCTGCCTAATGCAGCAACTAGAGATTAAGTGAAAAAATATAATACCACGTGGGTGGTGTGCGTGTTGATTTTAAAATTTACTACGTTCGCGGTGTAACGTGGCAGATGAGTTTAATTGGCAAAGTAAACTAACATAAAAGGTTCCCTACATCTCAACAGAAGGTGTCTGAACGCTGTAAAGGGGAAAATTGAAGGTAAAACAAAATCGGAGCGACTCACCGGACGGCTACACAGCTTTCTGCGCACAGGCGCGTACGCCTAGCGCGTCGACACTGGCACTTCCGGCACACACTGACACTAACACTGCACTGCACGATGAACTCTTCACTACTGCACGGCGCACGGCGGTCTTCCTTCTTCTTGCCACTTGACGGCGTCGGGGGGAGGGCGTGGCCACGGGTGGGCCAAGCGGACGGCGCAGGTAGCAGGGAGGATCGAGCGGGCTTGTCCGGTCGATCCGAGAGCTACGAGCGCACTCTTTTCAGTTCTTCTGCTATTTGACTATTATATTTAATGGCTATATCGGTTGTACAAGTCATGGGGGTTATGTATGTATATCCTTCGAATATAATATTCTTGTTATCGAGTACCGTTTTAACTACATGATATTTGACTTATTCTTCTGAATTGTATTCTATAATTACTTTTATGGTTAATATTATTTTTATACATTTATTTGGATAATTTTAATACTTGTAACTTTAGCAACTTATTGATTTCCTCTAAAATCTTTTTCTGCCACTCAGTCGGCACCAGCCTTCTGAGAGCTGGTTTTTTGTGTTTATCGTGATGTCGCAACTGAAAAGGTTTTAAAAGTTTGTATCCATTACAAAACAATTTCTATTAATATTTCTTTAAGAGATTACAAAGAGATTATTTAAAAGTTTAATTAATAAAACATTTTATGCACATAATTGTTATAGCGCCTTTTATCGTATCCGATGTAATAAACATTTTTACATTTACAGGATTTACTACACATCTTTTAAGACTGTTGAAGGCGCCTTGTTATTAATATACTGAAAGTAAAAGTAGCTTCATACGTTTTAGTATTCAGTACCCCACAAATTGTCACACTTAAAAAGCTGATAATATTGTAGCGGCAGCTACAAATACGATCAGCGCATCATCGTCCGCATAACATGTTCGTCATTCCCGGAAGCGCGCGGCGCGCTTTCGCGACTCGCGAGTGTTTAACTCCGCGACAATGCTCTTATCTCTTTTATCATTCATCCGTCACTTTTACAACACCCACCAATTGTCCAACTCAGATTCATATGCTGGTATCTTTTTCTATCATTCATCCGTAACTTTACTTGAATAACACCTACCAAATAGTGTATAAATGTGGTCCAATTATGTAATACACACTACGCTACGCAACACTACGCTTCAACAACAAGAGGAGTTTCATTCTCTTCCCTTAACCTACATCATAGAATCGCCTATAATATGTATCGATGAAAGCAGAGCCGTCATTCGCATGAGGTGCGATCGTGTGATGTGGAGGTACATAAAAATCTGAGTTGGTGCATCGAGTGAAAGTTTAATCATCATCATTATAATTATTAGCAGCCTCTATCCATCCACTGGTTGACATAACCCTTTTTCAATGAAAGCCAAGACGGCCGTGCCCCTGCTACTCGCTACCAACAGGAGTGCAAGGAGTTTAATATTAAGACATAATTTACTCTGATTATTATATTAGGACATATATGTAGGTGTTAACATCTAGTTTCAACCAAATCCCTCATCATTGTCTTATTGAGTTAATACTTAGATCTAAAACTTAAAGAAAAATACATTTGTTATGGTACTTCCTTAAAAAAATGAATTCTAACTCTATTTAGTGTTGTTTTATATAACATCGGATCATTAACTGGATCTAATGCAACCAATTATCTACTGCTTCTAAAGTTTATAGTTCAGGTTGTCTATATTTAACGTACTGAAGAATAATGTTGAAATCCGAAATTCAAGCTTAGATGTTGCAATATGGATGTCCACACAAAGTTAATTAACTTTTTAACTTAAAAGACATACTTTAAAACACTTATTTATTTTAAGCATTACAATATAATTACTAAGACATGTTAACTATATCAAGTTATTTTAATTACACGGTTTATATAAATATTTATTACAAATTATAAAGTCAATTAGGCTCTCAAGATAATAATAAGTAAAAACTATTAATAGTTTTAAAATATTTAATTTGTGTATGTTTTAAGAAATAAGCAGTGTATGTATACTTTGTATAAACTATTTAATAAAAAGTTTAATACAGATATTTTTTGTTTTTATTTTTATTTTATCAAAGCGCAGCCGGCGTAGTTTGTTTATCCAAAACAATACTTAATACGGAATATCTATGGTTGACGAGCGGACAAATGGTGTTTACGCTTAGGAGTGCAAACGATTTATCGATTTTTACAAGCGAAAAAAGTAATAGGACATCAATGTTTTTGTGTTTTAAATAAGTGCTACTTAAATTCGGAACGATATGTAACCTCCTTATCCCAAATTTTTCAGATGGATAACTCAATGCCTTAAAATACCAATGTATTTTCTTTATAAACAAGGGTATTTGCTGCGATATATTTTTTTGTGATATTCATTTCGGAACTATGTGACATCCTTATACTTACGCTGCAATTCTTAAAAATATGCAGCAAGCATTATTTTTTTTAATGCAAATAACTAATTGCCCATAATATAATGACGAAAGTCATTCTTTGTAGTATTACCGTGACTAATAATAAATTAATTAAGTAGATAGTATCGATTTTTGTTGTGATTTTTCGTACAGTAGTGGTACGAAGCGTTTAGCACGCTAAATGTTCTTATATAATTAGCATTTTAAGCGATTCAATACAATTTTGCGACAAACATTTCTATATTGCTATGTTTATTATGGTACTAAGGAGAAGGATTAGATTATTGACATATTTTGTGTTAATTCATTCTATACGTGCTATTCCGTAAAACATTATTTTATCAATTTTATAATATTGGAACACCATTAGCAATACAAGGCATACGGAATGTGGTTAAATTTCTGATATTTTGCGATAAACATTACTTTGTCCAAATAAAAACGTTGCATAAGGACTGGTTTGGCTTTCATTTTTTTTAACAACGCGTTTTATTAATATCCTTATATAATGAAATCTTCCCTTAAGTTGAGATTAGATTATTAAAAACCTGAAAATCTTTATACTGAGCCATAGACTTAATATTTGAGGTAATTAAAAACATTCTATTAAAAAACTTGACTGTTATTAGAAGCTATATATTGAGATAGTCAGTTCCATTTTCCGTTGCATTTTTTCTTCCTTGTCTCTCATTTTGCCGTCTTTTTCGCACATACTCGTTTAGGGGGCAAACTATAGACCAGACCGCCGTTGCTTGATCATTGGAGTGAAATTTCCCGTTGAGTGCACAATAATTGTGTCTTGCAACATCATTCATAAGTATAACTGCTTATTTTGAGTAGAAAATTAAAATACCCTCAAAGTTAAATTTATTACAATGAATGTAGAAAAGTTTAAAGATGGTTATGAAATCGCGTTTATTTTTACATTATAAATTCCCGACGTTTCGAACACTTTCCAGCGGCCGTGGTCACGGGGTAGACTATCTCAGTCTACCCCGTGACCATCATGCGTCTTGTTGCCAGTGCTGAAGCGGGGTTTCCAGCTCTTAATTGTAATTTATTATTTTCCCCGACCCATGCAAAATGAACTGGTTCTATCTTTAGAGCCAGCAGTGGTATTATGCTTGAGTTTAATTCTTAATTTGTTAATTATGGGGTCCCAAGCAGGTGGTAGAACCCAACCATCTTCTCTATTGAAATTTGGATGTTTTCTTATCTCAATAGCCTCACGGATCATCCTTGGTAGGAATCGGTGTTCTTTAGCGAGGATTTGTGGTCGATCAAATCTGATGTAATGGTTTGGGTGATTTAAGGTATGGTCACACACTACCGACTCGTTGGGTCTTTTATGTTTAATGTCAGCTATATGTTCCTTCACAAGTGTTCTTATTGCTCGCTTTGTTTGTCCAATATAAGAGAGGCCGCAGTCACAATCTAGCTTGTACACTCCTTGATCTTGTATATTATTGGAATATTGCACTTGAAAGGTGGTAGGAATTGACTAATCTTCTTCAGCGGCTTGAAATAAGTTTTGATTAAAGCCCGCCTCAAAATGTAGCCAATCTTGTCAATTACGCCTCTCTCAAAAGGTAAAACAGGTGGTACTCGCTCCACTGTGGCTGCCTTCACTCGGTCACTGTGACGCTGCCGTGACGCAGCAAGCTTGGTGTCTTGAAGTACTTGCTTAACATGGTGTAGCTCAGCCGCCAGGTGTTCATCATCACAGATCCCTCGTGCTCTCTGAAACAAAGATTTGCCCACGGTAGCTAACTGGGATGGATGGTGGTGTGAATTACCGTTCAAATATTTATTTGTATGGGTTGGTTTTCTATACACAGTATGGCTCAAGGTCAGTTAGGATTGTGAATAATTAAAACATCAAGAAAAGCTAAATAATTATTATTTTCTAACCCATAGTAAACTGTATTTTGAATTAATGGAGTTAAGGTGGTTTAAAAATGCATTTATTTTATCATATGGTAAGATGGTGAATGTATCATCTACATAGCGCTTATAAAATCTTGGATGAATGGGAGCAGTGAGTAGGGCCTCACAGTCTTCCATAAAAATGTCAGCAACAATATGAGACACCTGGCTACCCATAGCTACACCATCCATCTGCATGTAGAACCTCATCTTTCCACAATAAATAGCCAGATGTTAAGCAATGTTTTAGTAAAATGAATATTCTATTGGGATGTTATTTTTCTTTAACTTTCGTTACAATATTGATGCAATCTTCTATTGGTAAAGATGTAAAGTTTCATTGTCAGCAAGATGTAGATGTGTTTTACCTCACTAACAAAATAGTAAGAATTAGAGTCCGACTGAAACTGTTTTTCCGGCTGAAACCGAAACCGAAAGTTCGGTTTGGCTTCAGTTTCGGCCGAAACCGAAACTCACGTGATCAAGTATAAAATTCTTAAAATAGTAAAATATGGAGCTTTTATGCCTATTATTTTGCTTTATTTTAGTCATGGAATGGACAGTATATTAAACGTGTGGTAATCGTTTATTTCAGTTGCTAATAATATTTTATGTAACAAAATATTAAAATATATTAATTTCTTTTCAAATGAATTTCTATAGCAATATGAGTTATTAATAAATAAATTAATAATTGTGACTGTTGCATTAAAGACTAAGTATTGGTATTTTGAAATTTTACTAATTAATACTTTGGTTTGTATTTGTAGTTCTGAGGGGGATCAAAAGTAAAAATAAGATAAAATATAATGACTATGATAGCTTAATTATTTATTTTCTACATAATCTCTGAGTCCACCTACACACCAAGTCCAGCGTTCCAAGTTTCCTATGCTTCAATTCCTTTAAAAAAAGGATTGTCTTGGTCCTACAAATAGGTCACCACGGCATCGTTTACTTGTTATTTATAGTTTTAACACATGTTTCCTCTTAAGTATTGTATCAATTTGGAAAGAAGATGAAAAATAGCTAGGCGCCAGATTTGGTGAAGAGGGGGATGCTCAACCAATTGTACGCTAGCATGCTGAACGGTGGCCATCGCTAATGCCAACCTATGTGCCGGTACGTTGTCAAGCTGAAACAGTTCGCCCGTTTAAAGTTTGCCTCTTTTTATCATTGAAGGCATTTTCAACCTCGGTATTAAAGCTGCATAATCTGTAATGATGGTTCCATGCTCTAGGTAATCAAACAACAATATCGCTTCTGAGTCCCAAAATATTGAGGTATACCCGGCCAGGCCATATACAACGGCCACGGCATGAAGATCCTTCGATAAGCCCGTGTTTCGTCCACGCACAAAACTAGATTTAAAGTTTTAGAATCTTCTTAAAACTTGTCCAACGATATCTTCGAAGTCGAAGTTTTCGAATATGGCAGCATATTCTTATTGTTTCTTGTTGATTACTGGCTTCGATGGACGTCTGCAACCATGTTCGTCTTCCGTGCAACAATTGATTAGGACAGAGCAGTCTCTTCTCATGTTGCCTTTGAGCCGCAATAAATCACTTGCGTTGTTAAATTTATAACAGTGGTTTTTAATGACAAGGTCGCACTTGGATTTTCTCTTTTTTCGAGAACATTTCGCCAAACATAGCAAACAAATGACTACATTTAGAAAAAAAGTAAAGAGACTAGAAGATTTTTTTATTCACACAACAAATATCTGAGCTACACTTTCCAATATTATTTGTATGTATTTTTTAGTTACCAAGGAGTATAACATAATTTAACTCTTCCAGCAACTAGACTGCGAAGAATAAGTAAGTCTTTTATGGGTATACGTTTTTACAACAAAATCCCAGTAAACGTTCAGAATTTAACTATTAATAAATTTAAAAAGGTAGTTAAGGAACGTTTATGTGTTAAAGGTTATTACGATAATAATGAATTTTAAATGATAACACAGCCTGGTAATGGAATGCTCGCTCCAGGTCTTGTTTCAAAATTATAATGCCGAATTATCAAAAATTGTTTGTTATTTTAAAACATGACATAAAAAATAGCCGCTGAGTTTTTCGCCGGTTCTTCTCAGGTCTGAGGCGTCCTTTTCCGAACCGGTGGTAGTGTGTTTGACAATCAATAAGCAAGTGTAAACTTCAATATTGAATAAAGATATTTGAATTGAATTTGATCCTCCTCAATTTCTTTTGTCAAACTTGGAATGTTTGTCTGAACTAAAATCGACTGATCTGAGCTCGATTGTAGCAATGATACATTTAACATTCGCTACTATTTTGAAATTGAAAACACTTCTGACACCAGTTTCGGTTTCGGCAAAAGTTTCGGCCAAATTTGGCCGAAACCGAAACTGGCTGAAACTTGATTTTTGGCCGAAACTCGCCGAAACCGAAACCGAAACCGAAAGTTCGGTCGGACACTAGTAAGAACTTTGTAAATGCGCTTCTTTGTCCTCTGAGTGGTGAGAGAATTTTTACTAAATGTTAAGCCAATTTATAAGTAGGTGAGTCAATTTGGCTAACAATAGGGCGCAATGGAGCATTGGATTTGTGTATTTTAGGCAACCCATAAAATTTTGGGGGCTTGGGACATGAAGGTATTATCAATTTAACGTCAAGATTAAGTTTTTCGGAGTGCTTTTTAATAAGATCGCTACTTAATTTGAGCGTTTTAGTAGTAGGGTCAGTTTTGACCTTCCTATAAGTCTTATATTCCTATAAGTATTCGCTTCAGCACTGGCAACAAGACGCATGACATCTCAGTCTACCTCGTGACCACGGCCGCTGGAAAGTGTTCGAAACGTCGGGAATTTAAAATGTAAAATAAACGCGATAAAATCCGTAAAGTCATTTTATTTAATAATGTATAATATTCGCGCAAACAATAGAAATAATTATGGTTCTGAAATCGTCTTAATTTACCTTGCCTTTGTTTTTATTTGCCTGCCTGTATTTTGTATTTTACGTGAAAGGGATTTTGTAATGTTTTAATAATCCTTTAGCAAGGACACTAGTACTGACTTAGCTCGTTTCTTGAATTAGCCGAGAATATTATGCGACTCCCCGCGTGGGGGAATAACAGTTATAATGCGCCGTCGAGCGTCCTGTAGTGTATTTTGGAAACAAACGTGTAAACTGATCTATCTCGTCATGGACATGTCATGCAAGTCGGCCATATTAATAGTGTCAGCTCACGATTCATTGACTAAAACGACAAAAAAAATAGGCAAGATAATTATATTCCACAACAGAACTTTTATCATAAGGCATTTCTTTTGCTCTCGCGAAGTAAGTCCGAGGCAATTTCCTGGAGTCAAGGCAACGTATGTCATCCACTACAGGTAAAGATAGTAATGAGGTGAGTATATAGAGAATGTTGGGTTTTAGCAGCCATGTACGGTACCCCTTGTAGGAAAATTAAATTGCCGAAATTTAGCATTTTTCTTTCTTAATTCTAGGACGAAGCTGACTCTTGTTTTCACCGAAGCTAATACCCGTTCCACTTTCGACGCACTGTCTTGTCACAAATGCGTCTATTTGAGCATTTTTGCAGTATTCAACTGCACAACTGCCATAATTGATGCAAGCTCGAAGCAGCAGAAGGCTCATTGCCCGATTAGATTGGCAATCTTATTACTGTGGCCTATTTGGGCGTAGATTGTAAAACTAATATTCTAAATATCTTGAACAAGTTTTAGGTTGATACATATTGGTAGTCCTTGTACGTTTAACACTAACAAATCGCTTATCTACGGAAACCACAAGAGTGGCAACCTCCAAAGGTTCTACCAGGCTGCTCAGAAATTTTATTTACGAAGACGAGCATAACAAGAGCAGTATCGACCCTTGCGAATGTCGATTCTCCATCGATACATTTAACGAACAGTGGAGGGACTTGCCGCTTGCTTGGATATTACCGCCACCGTCCATGACTCTCCATGACCTTGTTGGTGCAAGGATGGCCCTCAAATCTCTAGCTTTGAAAACCCCGATAAATCGGCAGAATTAGTAGTAGTCACAAGGTTACTACCACCTACAATTTCAGATTAGTGTGCTTTAGTCTTCATGACGACCGTCCGTCCACGAGGACAACTTGCAAAGCGGCTCCATTGCCAGATTGTCAGATAGAGCAAAGGTAGCGCAGTCCTTAACAGATATGAATCTTAAGTTTAAAGTAGCTTGCTGCTCAGTTTTCAACGACTTTATGTGCGACATCAATGCGTAGTTTGCACAGAGTGAGGTCTAAACTGGACAGAAAGCTTGATAATTATGTACTTATAAGGCACGCTTCATATTAAAGCCGATTTCTCCCGTCCTAAATCGCTAAGACAATTTCCTGTTTGGGGTGTAAATGTTTCTAGTTTCTTTTCATATGTTGTCGTTATAAAGTGTCCATTACTCAGCCTGTATTATTGGCAGTTGGTGGCAACTTTACATACCAGAAAAGGTGAAATCCCTTTCTACCGAGTTGAAGACATAATATCGATTCTTTATCGGAAACTGACACACTAGAGCAATAATTATGGTAACTCTGAATCCTTCGGTTACCCATGCCTTGAATAGATTGCAAAGAAATGAGAAGAACACTTTGTAGCTCATATTTTAAACATCCTTAGTATAGTTATAAATAAATCTGAGAAATGAATTTCATGTTGTATATAATTAACTATACAAATTAATTTTTTCGCACATCGATGTCTGATGTTCTTATTCGTTCAATACATATATAATCACATTGGCGTTTATTTTAACTAGGAGATATTAAACAGGTCTCGATATATAAGCTTCTAATAATGGTGAACTTATTTAATAGCAGCATTTTGCCTGAAAATGAAATGCATATTAAACATATTTACGTATTAAAATCTTAATTTTGACTCTTCGTGGCTTCTTATTTCGACACGATGATCAAGCAACAGCGGTCTGGTCTAGTTATTAGAACTTTGAGTCTAAAAGAGTTAAACGAGGTCTTATTGATCCTTTAGGAACCCTTATCAAAAGTAACTGGTAATTTGGACCACAATGACGCTCTGAGTTCGAAAATGCTATTAAATTTTTGCAGGAAAACGATAAAGAATTATTACACTCTTTTAACAAGCATATCAGATTATTCGAGGATAATACAATTGAACAGAATCATATAATAAATAGTCTAAGAAATAACCAGGAAAAACTTACCTATTCAACGTAACCAAAGAAAATCATGTTAAACAGTATATACCTTTATTTCAACTTTTTAATGCATTAGGTGAAAATGTTAATGATCATTATCAGGAAATAGTTAGATTCGAAAATTCCATTCCATTGTCTCAATTAATCAATTACAAAACATGGTAAGCAAATTAAAGGCTATTTATGATTCAAATCACCTATTAGAGTTAGAAATTCGTTATTATTACAATCTCATTAGCTTAGGATCATATTTTTCTGGTAACAATTTAGTTATTGTCCTCAAAGTCCCGGTTTCCATCTCCTACAACCTACAAATTATATAGGCTTCTTCCGTTCCAAATAGTAAGTCCCAGATCATCTTACCACCATTCCCATTTATAGCAATCAATTCCAGGAGTTTGTATACTTGGAAGATGAATGCCCACAGATCGACACCTTATATATCTGCGAGCAGAAACTTTACATCAGATTCGTACGCATAGAGGTTGTATCTATCACCTAATACACCAAGAATCAACGGAAAACCTATGTCATCCAACTGCCGTCTCAATCTTCAAAGAAGCTTTCTAGAATTGGATAGCCAGCACTACATACTTACATTTTCATTCCAACAAGAACTACAATTAAATGCGGGCAAAAGAACACAAACTACTAAACGGAAGTTACCTAGCAACTGTTCCTCGAGACTGCCAAATCAAGACAGCAGTATTCACTATAATCAACACAGGTAACCAAGCGCGGAAACGCTGTAGAGACATCGCTATGCTAGATCTCAAAGCCCAAAATTTTCGCTCAACGTGCAAATAGTTGCTCGTCTGGGAGGGAGGTGTTACCTATGCATATTCCCACACTTGGTCACATATTCATATTATAAGAATACGATAAGTGCCGGTAACGTGAAGCTCTCATTGTTGCAAAATTTCAGTATAATGTATTAGCATTAAAGTGATTCCACGGAAGTGCTGACGATACAAAGTGAACACTGTAGGACACTCGGACAAGCATGTGGGATATAAAAGGCTCGCTCGATCGCCGTAGCAGCAGATTGTAGGTTGTATTGTAGACTCTAAGTTAGTTTTATTTTGTAATTTTATTAATTAAATATTGTAAGGACATAAATCGCCTTTTAAAAACTCCTACCCAACGGCCAAGTACGTATCTAACTTAACAACAGTTGTTTGGTTTCATTGAAGTCGATATTACCAATTTAAAATCTAGGTAGATTAAAGAGATAGGTTACGTCAGCCCGGCAGGCGCCACTCGTATCTAAAACTACCTTTGACCTGACGCCTGACAGAAAATATTACAATATACTAATGTTAGATAAGTAACCTAAGTCGGAAGTTTATTTCCAATGCGGGTACTTAGAAAAAAGGAGTCTCGATATTGAAGTTTTGGCACTCTACGACCGAGAGTAAAGACGGAATATGGCTGTACTGGAATATACTGTAAGCCGTCGCCCGGAACGAAACTCTGCTTGTGTGATGAGTTGTGCATCTGTGATAATGTGAGTTAGTGGTATAGTATTGCGCATCGATTCATCCCGTGGAGACATCTGGTGACATTTGTCGGGGCCACGTAAGTGTTCTCAAGGTTTTTAATTATAAGAGATGTTCAGTTCATGTCAGTATGTTATTTTTGAATTCTATTTGAGACTGTAAAAATATACTAATAGTATCTTTATTTTATGACTAATAAAATTAAATAAGCATTTAATGATTACAATTTCTTTATTGTATATTTTAAAAGCTAACACGCACGAATGTTGTCTTCAACAAATAAACAAAAATGTTGTTTTTTTTTTTAAATAACTACATAAATAACGTACAAAAAATGATTATGTTTAAAGGTTGACGTAACACATAATATTTGCAAATAGTTCATTATACATTTTTTACATATACAACATTACCTTATTATAATTACATCTAGATATAAAATTTCACATTTATAGGGAAATATGTTTTTTTACACAGCCTTACAACTAAACAATGCCTTACGGAAACAAAATGTGAAACTGACCATTATTAAAGAATCGGTAAACTATAGCCAACCATAACATTTTCAACAAATTACATCATAGGTGCCAAGTAAATTTGCAAAATATAGGATTTTATTGTAAAAAAACATCTTTAAAAACTCGATAATCTCTGATTTGATTGGATTATTTCAATTTGTTTTCCTCTATAGCCATTGTGATGCAATTTTTCTTCCTGTGAACGTTTCATTTTTCCTACGCAATCTTTGAGACCATAGTTTGAACGTAACCTGAAATAAGAGGTATGCTTTAATTACTTAAAAGACAAAGACACAGGTTCATTCTTAGGGATTCGTTATCCTTATTTTCTGGTTGATTAGGGCTATACACAAATTACCCAATTGTCTCTAAAGTAAGATTATCCATGCGCCGGAAGGGCCTGTAAAAAGTCGGTCCAAGTTGTCAAGACCATGTTTGGCAGTCGTTTTGAGACATCAATACCGTCAGATCCACTAACATCCATTCATCTAATTCAGTTTATCTTTTGGGTTGTGGAGGTCGGATGGCAGTAGCCCTACGTTAGAACTGTAAATAAGGTGATATCATATGGATTAAGAGCCGACCTGAAGTTGGCTTACTGGGATAGAAATAAACTAAGATAATAAGACGGGCGGCCCTAGAATAACGATAGAAATCACTAGACGGTAGAATATATTAAAAGATATACAGCAGAAAATACGAAACTTTAATGTAAGTGAATTCTAACCTTTGCATTTGCTGTGACAATGTTTATTGTATTACATTTAGCATCTTCGTTCTGTTCCACTTATTTCTGTCTAAATAATTATCTTCTTGAATAACCAGCACAGCATCCAGATAAAGAAAACATTTTTTTAAGTATATATTATTAAATATTAACTTAATTTCATGCTTTTAAATAGTTTATCTATTGGATTCAATGAATGGTAGTATAACTCCTTGAATAATGGATAATAATCGTTTCTTGTCATAGAACCTTCTCAAATCGACCGCTTCAATTTTTAATATCGTATCAGAAATTTCCTTTATTTGTATCATTATCATCATCAGCAGCCTTAATCCGTCTACCGATGGACATTGGCCTTTTCAATGACCGGCAAGAAGGTCGATCCTTTCTACTGCTGCCAACTTGAACCTGGCTACTACACGGAGATCGGTATACCACCTGGTCGGGGTTAGCCAACGCTCGGACTTCCCAAACGCGGCCTCCACTCCAGAACATTATTAGTCCATCGGCCACCAGTCCCTCTATGTGACCTTTATTATACGTTTAACAAAATAAATTTTAGATACACAAGTCTTAATTGTCAAATTAGGTCTATATCCTTTTGTAACATTTCTTTGGATTCTGCAAGTTTTTAAGAATCTCTTCATCTTGGAAGTTTTTCTTTAATTGTTTTGTCTTATTCAAAATCATGGGTTGATTGTAGAGGGTGCGTCACCAAGCATTCACTATTAAATAATGATCATCTCCGTGAAAATATAATCATCGCATTGCTTCTACACGGTACTGTATCTCCGACAAATGCAGAATAGATATTTTTCTTATTAATAAAGCCTCATCAGAAACTTGGCTTCAGTAGATCTCTCTTCAACCGCTTCATATTTTTTTTTTCAACTCTTTTAGTTACGATTACCTTATTTTCTGCCACTCTTCTTGGTCCTCTTGTGAGAACTTTTTTTTGTTTACCGTGATGTCGCAACCGAAAAGGTTTTAAAGGTTTGTGTATCAACTACAAAAACAAACATTTCTTAAAGAGATTATTCAAAAGTTTAATTAATAAAACTTATTATGCTCATAATTGTTATAGCGCATTTTACCGTATCCGATGTAATAAATAAAAACTGTTTACAGGATTTACTACGTATCTTTTAAGACTGTTGAAGGCGCCTTGTTATTAATATACTTAAAGTAAAAGTAGCTTCATACGTTTTAGTATTCAGTACCCCACAAATTGTCACACTTAAAAAACTGATAATATTGTAGCGGTAGCTACAAATACGATCAGCGCATCATCGTCCGCATAACACGTTCGTCATTCCCGGAAGCGCGCGGCGCGCTTTCGCGACTCGCGAGTGTTTAACTCCGCGACAATGCTCTTATCTCTTTCTCTCATTCATCCGTCACTTTTACAACACCCACCAATTGTCCAACTCAGATTCATATGCTGGTATCTTTTTCTATCATTCATCCGTAACTTTACTTGAATAACACCCACCAAATAGTGTATAAATGTGGCCCAATTTATGTAATAAACACTACGCTTCAACAACAAGCAGAGCGCCTCCAGCAGCGGTCCCGACCGTACGTGTTCGCCGCAAGTCTCAAGCTCGCTTCGCAGAAGTCATCGTCCGCCGCCGTGAAACCGTCTGCTGCGCCATCTGCGTTTTATGAGTGCACCTGCGCTCATAGAGCCTTTGTCGCACCGCTGACGTCATCGCGGAGGAATTTATTGCGCTATCTCAAGCGGTCGGCTTGTACGCAGCTGTGTTTTGCAACTCGTTTGCATTACACAATTGTGTTGCTAGCCGCTTGTAGCTAAGCGCATAATCTTGTTTCTTAGGGTTATTTAATTCTGTTTCTGGCCGAACAGTCGTTTTAACGACTCTACTAGGCCCATCGAACGTTTTAATATTCTGTTTCGTGTTCAAAAGCAAGTCAGACACACCTCCTGCCGTAGCCGGCAGGGCGGTAAGGAAGCTACGCCCGGCAACCGCCGGGACTCACCGATTGCGTTGGATGACGCAACCAATGTCTCGCCCCAGCTAGACAAGACACAATCGGCATAATGGTCGACCGGGAGCTCGCTACTCGCTTTGGTCTCGACACCAAGGCGATCAGCGAGAAGCTCGGTAAAAAATTATATATGAAGCTCACCGACGCCGTGCACCTGCTCATATCTGAGTATTTACCCGACCATCCCAGTCCTACCTCAACGCCCGGACCGTCCAGGCCATTCCCTGACGATGATAGCGACGACAACTATGTCGACGTTAGCATCCGCACGGAATCGGACATGGAGGTCGAGGCATTCACAAGCTCCAAAACCAATCCGGACGACGGCTTCAAAACCGTCAAATCCAAGAGGAAGCGCAAGGGGCGCACCTCTTCACCCACACCCGTCCTACCCGTCAAGGCTGCAAAGCCTGACATCCCCACCACCTGCCCCCAGCAGGTTCCCAAACCGTCGTCCTCCCAGGCGACAAAAACCCCAACCATCCATCCCGCCGATCCCAGGCGCCCCCCGGCCCCTCGCCCCGCCCCGCTACCCGTAGGGAAACGCCCCCCACCGATCTACCTCCGCGAGAAGGAAAAATGGGTTGACATACGCTCGGCCCTATCCAATAGATTTAAATTTGAGGCCTCTGATAGCAATCAGGGGATCAAATTACAATTAGAGACTCCCGACGACTTTAAAAAGGTGACCTCTTTCCTCCGGGAAAAGGAACACCAATATCATACATTCGCGCTCCCGGATGAGCGCGTACTTAGGACAGTGGTCAAAGGGCTGCCTAAGGAGATCCCATGCGCGGAGATAACTTCCGCGATTAAAGAATTAGACATTCCAGTCCTAGGGGTACAACGTATGTACCACCCACGCACCAAACGCCCTTATGGTATGGTGCTAGTCACGCTCGAGCGCACCAAGGAAGGTAAGCGCATCTACGACGTCGAGCAACTGTGTGGGATCGGCCGTCTCTCTTTTGAGCGGCCACACTCTAACGGTTTGCCAGGGCAGTGTCACAACTGCCAAGTATTCGGTCACGCTGCGCGGAACTGCTTCGCACGCCCCCGTTGCGTTAAATGCCTCGGGGACCACGGTACCGCATCCTGTCCCAGACCCAAGGACAAAGAAGTCCTCGCCACCTACGAACCTCCCGCGTGCGTTAACTGCCGCGCTCCCGGCCACACGGCCAACTACCTCGGCTGCCCTAAGGCGCCAAAACGCAGAGTTCCTGCGATCCCAAGGGAAGCCTCTTCTAGGCGACCACCTATCCCGTCCAATACCACCGCATTCCCACCCCTCCGTCCTTCTAACGCTTGGCAGTTCCGCCCGCGTGGAACAGCCAGCGCCGGAGCGACTCGAGCGCACAGCGGCCCGCCGCCGCCTCAAAGAGCCAGCATGCTAGCCTTAGCAATGGCAGCACTGGCAATAACGCCGCGTCCTTCCTTAAATCACTAGATTTATTTAATTTAGATGAATTTAATCAGGCAGCAGATGAGTTCGCCGCCGCCGCCGGCGACGCGATGGTTAGGTTTTCCTTCTTGTTAAATACAAGAATTTAATTACTGCCCTTAAGGCTTAGGTAGCGACACCCTAGCAGTAGCCAGACACACTCTCACACTTAGAGTGTGGACATACACACACTCATGACATCGGCCCCACCGGTGAGGTCGATAAATACACACCCTTTGCTATATGACACTGTAGCTTAACATACATTAGATAGGAGCGTTGCTGAGTTTCTGCGCCACTTCTTCTCCCAGCGCCAACGCTTTAAGAAGTGGTAGAAAATTTAGATAGAGCTCTTCTAGCTATTAAATGATCATTGCAAAGCGTCTGAATCGAGCGAGGCGTCGCCCACCTGGGCAGCCCTCGATTCAGCATGCTAACGGGAACCAGAAGAGTGACAACCAAGCCTAGGCTCCCCATCTGAGGGCCCTTGGTGAATAGTCACTTACGGGAGACGCGCCTGTGGCAACGGGCCCCGAACCCGGTTATGTTCTAATAGGTTTCTTCCTCAGAGCACGAGATCCATCAAAAAAAAAAAAAAAAAAATCAACAACAAGCGGAGTTTCATTCTCTTCCCTCAACCAGCATCATAGAATCGCCTATAATATGTATCGATGAAAGCAGAGCCGTTATTCGCATGACGTGCGATCGTGTGATGTGGAGGTACAAATAAAAATCTGAGTTGGTGCATTGAATGATAGTTTAATCATCATCATCATCATAATTATTAGCAGCCTCTATCTATCCACTGTTTGACATAAGCCTGTTTCAATGAAAGCCAAGACGGCCGTGCCCCTGCTACTCGCTGCCAACAGGAGTGCAAGGAGTTTAATATTAAGACATAATTTACACTGATTATTATATTAGGACATATATGTAGGTGTTAACATCTAGTTTCAACCAAATCCATAATCATTGTCTTATTGAGTTAATACTTAGATCTAAAACTTAAGAAAATACATTTGTTATGGTACTTCCTTAAAAATTGAATTCTAACTCTATTTAGTGTTGTTTTATATAACATCGGATCCTTAACTGCATCTTATGCAACCAATTATCTAATGCTTCTAAAGTTTATAGTTCAGTTTTTCTATATTTAACGTACTGAAGAATAATGTTGAAATCCGGAATGCAAGCTTAAATGTTGTAATATGGATGTCCATACATAGTTCATTAACTTTTAAACTAAAAGACATACTTTAAAACGCTTATTTCTTTTAAGCATTACAATATAATTACTAAGACATGTTTACTATATCAAGTTATTTTAGTTACACGGTTTATATAATTATTTTTACAAATTTTAAAGTCAATTAGGCTCTCAAGATAATAATAAGTAAAAACTATTAATAGTTTTAAAATGTTTATTTTGTGTAAGTTTTAAGAAATGAAGCAGTGTATGTATATTTTGTGTAAACTATTTATTAAACAGTTTAATACAGATATTTTTTGTTTTTATTTTTATTTTATCAAAGCGCAGCCGGCGTAGTTTGTTTATCCAAAACAATACTTAATACAGAATATCTATGGTTGACGAGCGGACAAATGGTGTTTACGCTTAGGAATGCAAACGATTCATCGATTTTTACAAGCGAAAAAAGTAATAGGACATCGATGTTTTTGTGTTTTTTTAGCTACAATTTTAACTTTTGGCAATTAACACTCATTTTTGATTTCCTGATTGGGTAGGCACTCAATACCAGGCTCCAATGGCGAAAGCGAGGTCAAGACCTATTCTCTTATAATTTCGAGAAAATAAATGCTACTTAAATTCGGAACGATATGAAACCTCCTTTTCCCAAATTTGCCAGATGGATGGCCTTAAAATACCAATGTATTGTTCTTATAAGCAAGGGTATTTGCTGCAATATATTTTTTTGTGATATTGATTTCGGAACGATGTGACATCCTTATACTTACGCTGCAATTCTTAAAAAAAATTTAATGCAAATAACTAATTGTCAATAATATAATGACGAAACTCATTCTTCGTAGTATTACCATGACTAATAATAAATTAATTAAGTAGATTGCATCGATTTTTGTTGTGATTTTTCGAATAGTAATAGTACGAAGCGTTCTAAATGTAATTATATAATTAGCATTTTAAGCGATTCAATACAATTTTGCGTCACACATTTCTATATTGCAATGATTATTATGGTAATAAGGAGAGGGATTAGATTATTGACATATTTTTGTGTTAATTCATTGTATACGTGCTATTCCGTAAAACATAATTTTTATCTATTTTATAATATTGGAACACCATTAGTATATAATAAGTATATAATAGTATATAGTAGTTATTACGCAGTATCGACCCTTGCGCATGTCGATTCTCCATCGATACATTTAAAGAACAGTGGAGGGACTTGCCGCTTGCTTGGATATTACCGCCACCGTCCATGACTCTCAGGGTTGTCATGCATCCTAGTATAAAGGTACGTACCTTGTTGGTGCAAGGGGCTCTGGAGGATGGCCCTCAAATCTCTAGCTTTGAAAACCTCGATAAATCGGCAGAATTAGTAGTAAGGTTACTACCACCTACAATTTCAGATTAGTGTGCTTTAGTCTTCATGACGACCGTCCGACCACGAGGACAACTTGCAAAGCGACTCCATTGCCAGATTGTCAGATGGAGCAAAAGTAGCGCAGTCCTTAACAGATATGAATCTTAAGTTTAAAGTAGCTAGCTGCTCAGCTTGCAATTATTTTATGTGCGACATCAATGCGTAGTTTGTACAGAGTGAGGTCTAAACTGGACAGAAAGCT
Source organism: Lamproptera curius (assembly GCA_029286875.1). Lineage (NCBI taxonomy): Eukaryota > Metazoa > Arthropoda > Insecta > Lepidoptera > Papilionidae > Lamproptera > Lamproptera curius. Next base: position 157,225 of record JAGSMT010000264.1, on the reverse strand, counting down.
TGATAATTATGTACTTATAAGGCACGCTTCATATTAAAGCCGATTTCTCCCGTCCTAAAGCGCTAAGACAATTTCCTGTTTGGGGTGTAAATGTTTCTAGTTTCTTTTCATATGTTGTCGTTATAAAGTGTCCATTACTCAGCCTGTATTTTTGGCAGTTGGGGTGGCAACTCTTACATACTAGAAAAGTGTGTAATTATACTCCTGTCTACCGAGTTGAAGACATAATATCGATTCTTTATCGGAAACTGACACACTAGAGCAATAATTATGGTAACTGAATCCCTTCGGTTACCCATGCCTTGAATAGTATTGCAAGAAATGAGAAGAACACTTTGTAGCTCATAATTTAAACATCCTTAGTATAGTTATAAATAAATCTGAGAAATGAATTTCATGTTGTATATAATTAACTATACAAATTAATTTTTTTCGCACATCGATGTCTGACCGTTCTTATTCGTGCAATACATATATAATCACATTGGCGTTTATTTTTAACCAGGAGATATTAAACAGGTCTCGATATGTAAGCTTCTAATAATGGTGAACTTGTTTAATAGCAGCATTTTGCCTGAAAATAAAATGCATATTAAACATATTTACGTTATTAAAATCTTAATTTTTGACTCTTCGTGGCTTCTTATTTCGACACGATGATCAAGCAACAGCGGTCTGGTCTAGTTATTAGAATCCTTTGAGTCTAAAAGAGTTAAACGAGGTCTTATTGATCCTTTAGGAACCCTTATCAAAAGTATAACTGGTAATTTGGACCACAATGACGCTCTGAGATTCGAAAATGCTATTAAATATTTGCAGGAAAATGATAAAGAACTATCACACTCTTTTAACAAGCATATCAGTTTATTCAAGGATATTACAATTCAACAGAATCATATAATAAATAGTCTTAGAAATAACCAGGAAAAGCTTGCAAAATCAGTGTCTTACCTATTCAACGTAACCAAAGAAAATCATGTTATACAGTATATACCTTTATTTCAACTTTTTAATGCATTAGGTGAAAATGTTAATGATCATTATCAGAAAATAGTTAGATTCGAAAATTCCATTCCATTGTCTCAATTAATCAATTACAAAACATGGTAAGCAAATTAAAGGCTATTTATGATTCAAATCACCTATTAGAGTTAGAAATTCGTTATTATTACAATCTCATTAGCTTAGGATCATATTTTTCTGGTAACAATTTAGTTATTGTCCTCAAAGTCCCGGTTTCCATCTCCTACAACCTACAAATTATATAGGCTTTCTTCCGTTCCAAATAGTAAGTCCCAGATCATCTTACCACCATTCCCATTTATAGCAATCAATTACCAGGAGTTTGTATACTTGGAAGATGAATGCCCACAGATCGACACCTTATATATCTGCGAGCAGAAAACTTTACATCAGATTCGTACGCATAGAGGTTGTATCTATCACCTAATACACCAAGAATCAACGGAAAACCTATGTCATCCAACTGCCGTCTCAATCTTCAAAGAAGCTTTCCTAGAATTGGATAGCCAGCACTACATACTTACATTTCTCATACCAACAAGAACTACAATTAAATGCGGCCAAGAAGAACACAAACTACTAAACGGAAGTTACCTAGCAACTGTTCCTCGAGACTGCCAAATCAAGACAGCAGTATTCACTATAATCAACACAGGTAACCAAGTGCGCGGAAACGCCGTAGAGACATCGCTACGCTAGATCTCAAAGCCCAAAATTTTCGCTCAACGTGAAATAGTTGCTCGTCTGGGAGGGGAGGTGTTACCTATGCATATTCCCACACTTGGTACACATATTCATATTATAAGAATACGATAAGTGCCGGTAACGTGAAGCTCTCATTGTTGCGAAATTTCAGTATAATGTACTAAGCATTAAAGTGATTCCACGGAAGTGCTGACGATACAAAGTGAACACTCGTAGGACACTCGGACAAGCATGTGGGGATATAAAAGGCTCGCTCGATCGCCGTAGCAGCAGATTGTAGGTTGTATTTGTAGACTTAAGTTAGTTTTATTTTGTAATTTTTATTAATTAAATATTGTAAAAGGACATAAATCGCCTTTTTAAAAACTCCTACCCAACGGCCAAATACGTATCTAACTTAACAACAGTTGTTTGGTTTCATTGAAGTCGATATTACCAATTTAAAATCTAGGTAGATTAAAGAGATAGGTTACGTCAGCCCGGCAGGCGCCACTGTATCTAAAACTCCCTTTTGACCTGACGCCTGAACAGAAAATATTACAATATACTAATGTTAGATAAGTAACCTAAGTCGGAATGTTATTTCCAATGCGGGTACTTAGAAAAAAGGAGTCTCGATATTGAAGTTTTGTCACTCTACGACCGAGAGTAAAGACGGAATATAGCGGTACTGGAATATACTGTAAGCCGTCACCCGGAACGAAACTCTGCTTGTGTGATGAGTTGTGCATCCGTGATAATGTGAGTTAAGTGGTATAAGGCAGTATTGCGCATCGTCTCATCCCGTGCGAGACATCTGGTGACATTTGTCGGGGCCACGTAAGCCGTTTCAAGGTTTTTAATTATAAGAGATGTTCAGTTCATGTCATTATGTTAATTTTTTGGAATTCTATTTGAGACTGCTAAAAATAACTAACAGTTTCTTTATTTTTATAACTAATAAAAAATTAAATAAGCATTTAATGATTACAATTTCTTTATTGTATATTTTAAAAGCTAACACGCACGAATGTTGTCTTCAACAAATAAACAAAAATGTTGTTTTTTTTTTAAATAACTACATAAATAACGTACAAAAAATGATTATGTTTAAAGGTTGACGTAACACATAATATTTGCAAATAGTTCATTATACATTTTTTTACATATACAACATTACCTTATTATAATTACATCTAGATATAAAATTTCACATTTATAGGGAAATATGTTTTTTTACACAGCCTTACAACTAAACAATGCCTTACGGAAACAAAATGTGAAACTGACCATTATTAAAGAATCGGTAAACTATAGCCAACCATATCATTTTCGACAAATTACATCATAGGTGCCAAGTAAATTTGCAAAATATAGGATTTTATTGTAAAAAAACATCTTTAAAAACTCGATAATCTCTGATTTGATTGGATTATTTCAATTTGTTTTCCTCTATAGCCATTGTGATGCAATTTATCTTCGTGTGAACGTTTCATTTTTCCTACGCAATCTTTGAGACCATAGTTTGAACGTAACCTGAAATAAGAGGTATGCTTTAATTACTTAAAAGACAAAGACACAGGTTCATTCTTGCGGGGCAACATGTTTGCGTTATCCTTATTTTCTGGTTGATTAGGGCTATACACAAATTACCCAATTGTCTCTAAAGTAAGATTATCCATGCGCCGGAAGGGCCTGTAAAAAGTCGGTCCAAGTTGTCAAGACCATGTTTGGCAGTCGTTTTGAGACATCAATACCGTCAGATCCACTAACATCCATTCATCTAATTCAGTTTATCTTTTGGGTTGTGGAGGTCGGATGGCAGTAGCCCTACGTTAGAACTGTAAATAAGGTGATATCATATGGATTAAGAGCCAACCTGAAATTGACTTACTGGGATAGAAATAAACTAAGATAATAAGACGGGCGGCCCTAGAATAACGATAAAAATCGCTAGACGGTAGAATATATTAAAAGATATACAGCAGAAAATACGAAACTTTAATGTAAGTGAATTCTAACCTTTGCATATGCTGTGACAATGTTTATTGTATTACATTTAGCATCTTCGTTCTGTTCCACTTACTTCTGTCTAAATAATTATCTTCTTGAATAACCAGCACAGCATCCAGATGAAGAGAACATTTTTTTAAGTATATATTATTAAATATTAACTTAATTTCATGCTTTTAAATAGTTTAACTATTGGATTCAATGAATGGTAGTATAACTCCTTGAATAATGGATAATAATCGTTTCATGTCATAGAACCTTCTCAAATCGACCGCTTCAAATTTTAATATCGTATCAGAAATTTCCTTTATTTGTATCATCATCATCATCAGCAGCCTTAATCCGTCTACCGATGGACATTGGCCTTTTTCAATGACCGGCAAGAAGGTCGATCCTTTTCTACTCGCTGCCAACTTGAACCGGCTACTACACGGAGATCGGTATACCACCTGGTCGGGTTAGCCAACGCTCGGACTTCCCAAACGCGGCCTCCACTCCAGAACATTATTGGTCCATCGGCCACCAGTCCCTCTATGTGACCTTTATTATACGTTTAACAAAAATAGATTTTAGTATACACAAGTCTTAATTGTCAAATTAGGTCTATATCCTTTTGTAACATTTCTTTTGGATTCTGCAAGTTTTTAAGAATCTCTTCATCTTGGAAGTACGTTTTCTTCTTTAATTCGTTTTGCTCTTATTCACAATCATGGGTTGATTGTAGAGGGTGCGTCACCAAGCTTTCACTATTAAATAATATTCATCTCCGTGAAAATATAATCATCGCCATTGCTTCTACACGGTACTGTATCTCCGACAAATGCAGAATAGATATTTTTCTTATTAATAAAGCCTCAACAGAAACTTGGCTTCAGTAGATCTCTCTCTTCAACCGCTTCATATTTTTTTTTTCAACTCTTTTTTAGTTACGATTATCATTATTTTCTGCCACTCTTCTTGGTCCTCTTGTTCGATAACAATCTGATCACACAAAGTTCAGTGTGTCGTTTTTGTACAGTAAAGTAACATTGACATTATATTACATTAATTGTTTAAATTTTAAATATATATATATAACTATTATTATAAAACACATACATAATATATACATTATTGATTTAATAATGCAGGAAATAGTTTGACTAGTAACATGTTAGTAACTACTTTTAATAAAATAAAAATGTACTTCTAGGAATTAAAATTATTTGGTTTCACAAAAATGACAATAATCGAAAGTATTTCCAAATATCATTTAAACATAACAAGATCGTTTGGCTCTTCAAAACTCAACAATTGTATTCGAAACTTTGACTATACTATAAATTTAACAATTTTTTAATTTACACAATCATTACAGCTGTTAATGTTGTTATAAGCATATAAGTTTGCATACATAATTTATACGGATAGTGTTTCACGTCATATTATGTAACATTACTTTCTTTCAGATAAATTAAGTACAACTTTAAAATGGTTTTAAAATTATCATCAGTGATATCTACACAATTCAACCATTTTGATATGCAAAATTTACAAATGAAAAACATTACATAACGTAGTTCAGTAATTAATCATGTTTTAAATATTTTTACATTATACCATATAATAAATATAAATATTATGTACAAAATTAATAATTATTACAGGTATTTTACAAATGACAGCTTTGATGCGGCTCTCCTTACGGTAAAACTTTTATGGTGAGGGCACAATACACTTTCGCGCCACTACTACTACCACAGGGATCTTGCGTCTCGCCGATTCTGTATGCTATTTACACGATGACATTCCCACCCTGGACGGTTGCCTTCAGGATGGTGAAAGAGGTGTTCGACTTGCTTGTTTGCCGACGACAGCGCGTACTTTACGTCGTCCCGTCGGTTCGATATCGCAGTACGTCGGATGCAGAAGCTGCTCGACTTGCTCCTGATTGGTTAGACAAGTGGCGGATTAGTCTCAACGTCGGTAAGACTACCGCATTTGTCTCGACCTTATCCACCAAGTCTGCGCCGTTACTGGCAATCCGCGGGCAAAGCATCGCCTGAGTGACACGATAACTTATCTCGGATGCAAAATAAACCGCACGCTAAGCATGGTTTCCCATGTTGACCAGTGGTCAACAGCGCCAGAGCGGCGCGAGCGGTTTTACGGCCTGTTTGGCATCCCACCGCCCTCCGGACTAAGTTATCTGTGTAAGGCATATGTGCGCTCGCGATTGACCTACGCGGCCCCGGCTTGGTACGCGTTAGCATCGGCCAATCAGCGGAAACGACTACAAGTCCAACAAAATCTGTCCCTTCGTGTCATCGTTGGCGCCGGGCGCTACGTCAGGAACGACGTGATTGCAAGGGACTTAAGAATCGAGTCAGTCGAGGCGTTTGTTGTCCGTTTGGCGCGCAGTCTATATGACCGCGCAGATAACGGACCACATACGGACCTACACGGCTTTGCGCCCTTGCACGCACGCCCTCCTGACGGGCGCCCGTATCCACGGGAACTACTGCTGTTGGGTGATCGGCCGAATTGCGGGGGATGAGGCTGGACACCCAAGAACTGACGGCCAATAGTGTTAGCACAACACCAGCCTCGCGAATGTGGATTGCTTCGTATAGTGTGCTGCCTCGATGCGCAACAGCACACTATGCGGAGCAAGTCCAAATATGCGACCTCGTTGTCCGAGAAAAGCCGGGGTCGATAAGCGACGCTTGCATGCCTCGCATGTCGACCTCTGGTGAGGCTCCCGGGGGTGTCCGTGTAAAAGCGGATGGCCTCAGGCGCCCTCTTGTGACAACGATGCTGTTTGTTGCGTTGTCATTTATATGACGACGTAATCAAATTAGCCACCAGAGAGCCGCAAGTACGGACAGTGCCCGGGGGGACTGTGTGCCCCCTGCGTTGCTACTCGGGTCATGGGGATAACCCCCGATACCCGTACCTGCACCTTCCCTGTCCCCAGGGCAGCGTGTAGACGACCCTCGCATGCCACTACTACTGGATGCGCTAATGTACTGGAACCCGGGAGGTGTTGGCTCGAGAGCGGCAGAGCTGCGCACCCTCGCCCAAGAGCATGACATCCATGTCATCCTCCTGGGGGAGACGAAATTACGACCGGGTTCAGTCTTCAAGGTTCCCAACTTCTTCGTGTATCGGCGCGACGAGATGTCTCCGCTAGGCGTGCCTTACCGCGGTACGGCCGTCTTAGTGCGACGAGATCTAGTACACGATGAAATTGGATTGCCGCAGTACATCTCCCTACGCTCGATAGGGATCCGCCTTTGCGTTGCTGGAAAGGAGATTTGCACTTACGCCGCATATCGCCCGCCCAGTACGCAACTGTGCACTTCCGATATCCACACCATTTTCGACGGCAGCACCCCTGCTCTGATTGTCTGGAAACGACTACAAGTCCAACAAAATCTGTCCTTCGTGTCATCGTTGGCGTGGCGCTACGTCAGGAACGACGTGATTGCAAGGGACTTAAGAATCGAGTCAGTCGAGGCGTTTGTCCGTTTGGCGCGCAGTCATATGACCGCGCAGATAACGGACCACTACTGACCACACGGCTTTGCGCCCTGCACGCACGCCCTCCTGACGGGCGCCCGTATCCACGGGAAATACTGCTGTTGGGTGATCGGCCGAATTGCGGGGGATGAGGCTGGACACCCAAGAACTGACGGCCATAAGGTTAGCACAACACCAGCCGCGAATGTGGATTGCTTCACATAGTGTGTGCGCCTCGTTGCGCAGCAGCACACTATGCGGAGCAAGTCCAAATATGCGACCTCGTTGTCCGAGAAAAGCCGGGGTCGATAAGCGACGCTTGCATGCCTCGCATGTCGACCTCTGGTGAGGCTCCCGGGGGTGTCCGTGTAAAAGCGGATGGCCTCAGGCGCCCTCTCGCGACAACGATGCTGTTTGTTGCGTTGTCATTTATATGACGACGTAAACAAGTTAGCCACCTGAGAGCCGCAAGTACGGACAGTGCCCGGGGGGACTGTGTGCCCCCTGCGTTGCAACTCGGGTCATGGGGATAACCCCCGATACCCGCACCTGCACCTTCCCTGTCCCCAGGGCAGTGTGTAGATGACCTCACGTTAGTGCGCTCATCGCTGCTGTTTTCCCTTACGCCACGGAGCATCACCAGTGATTCGAGTGCAAAGCACTGTGAAAATTCTTTTAATTTTAAAAGAATTAGACAGTGCAGCTGGAGTGACCCACAATCTCGAGACTCTCACGTCCCTCCTTGTTTGCGGACGCTTTGCTGGGCCTCCCTTCGGGGTCTCACCCGGCACGAGCTGTCCGCACAAGAGGAGAGGGCGTGAGCTATACGCTCACTGGCCATCACTCCGCTGTACTGACTCCCCGCCGCCATGTCGGACAAAGGGGAGCCACCACCACCACCACCACCGCCGACTGTCAGCTCACGGAGGACAAGACCGGCGAGCACAAGAACCATCGTAACAAGAAACCTGTTCACCATGGAGATCGCACCAATACCATCTGGAGGCGCCCATGATGAACCAAACCCGGACAACACCCCTGCAGACGCAGCCGCGCCCAGCGATCCGATGGCGAGCGATGCATCATTAGATGCACTCGCCACCTATCGGACGCCGTTACCGAGGCGCGCCAAAGCGCGCAGGAGATATACTCCTCCGTCAAGAGAGGAAGATAAACGCCCCAAGATCACCACCGAGGATGAATACTACCAGTATTCATCCACCTCTTCAGATGCGGCCTCACGTTCGCCATCACCTGCTGCTGAGCGCACCAAGCGCAGTAGTCTAACGCGGTCCCGATTTTCGCCGATTTCGTCGGCTGGAGAGTCTATGCAGTCGTTGGACCACGCTAGGGAGTCGCCAGCCCAACATAATTTGACGGCGACATCCTATGCGACGTTTGCGCCTCAACCGTCGCCGAGGAAGCAGCCAACACCAACACCCAAAACACGAGAGACACCGACACCACTGCAACCTTCACCGCCGCCGAATCCCACCACCTCGTACGCGAGCCAGGCGAGGATACCGGCACAACAAGCAGCACCCACGACATCATCAGCAACTGCAGCCAAAAGCCCAAAGTCACAGCAAGCGGAAGCCACTACTGGTAAGTCCTACCCACCAATCGTTGTAGAAAACTTGCCAGAGTGGACTTCCCATTTTGCCAGATTAACCCAAATTATTGGGCAACCACCCAACGCGCGTCCCTTTGGCAAAGGAGTTCGCTTCCTGCCAAGGGACGAGAACGAGTACCGGGCAGTACAGCGGTACATGGTGGAGGCGAGCGCGCTCAATAGCGCCATCCACTGGTACGCCTACACGCCGCCGCAGCAACTACCGCATAAGATCGGCATAAGGGGACTGCCACTCTCCACTACACCTGGAGAAATCACGGAGGCGCTCCTGAATAAAGGCTTCCCTGCGCAACACTGCCGCCTGATACCGCCCTTCCGTAACAAACTTTACGGAGTGTTCTTCGTCCAGCTGGACCACTTAGAGCAGGAAGAGTTACAACGCCTGTACCAGCTGGACGAACTCCTGTTTATGACAGGCATAACTGTGGAGGCGTGGCGCGGAAGAACGGGCCCCTCCCAGTGCCACCGATGCCAGGCCTTCGGACACGCATCCACCCACTGCCACCGACCTATAAAGTGCGTGAGATGCGCCGGAGAACATGCGGCCATGGACTGTCCGCTTCCGAGAGAAGCACCGCCAAAGTGCGCAAATTGCTCGTTATACAGTGGTGCGCCTCGAAGCGCCTGTCACTTTATACTGAGCAATTTATATAAGCGATACCATTGCTGGAGAAAAGGGGTCCCCAGGGTCTCACCCGGCACGGGTTGCACGCACAAGGGGGGTAAGGCGTGAGACTACATCACGGGAACCTACTTCCACCTGCCCACCACCGTGCAGAACCAGTCGCCGCCGCCATGTCGGAGAAAGGCGACCACCACCAACCGCCGAAGCCAAGCAGACGGACCGGTGTGACCCGAGTGGTTGCCCGGGACCTGTTTGACTTGAACGCGGAACTGAAACCGATGCCGTCCATCCGCACCCGCAGAGAGGAGGATGGAGCTGCCGCCGACGCCCAGTCCGAGCCCAGGCCACGTATGGTGGAGTCAGCATCTGCTGATGCTTCGACTCCCCATACGTCGCCCCAACCGAGGCGCGCTAAGGTGCGAAGGCGCAGTACACCGCCCGAACCAGAGGAGAAGCGCCCCAAGCTTGAAGAGGACTCAACAACACCTGAGTCCTCCGAAGACGAAGACCCGAGACCAACCCGAAGGTACTCGCAACCTCCACGCTCGCCAACCTTGCCGAGGATGTCGACGCCCGACCGATCGCCGGTAAGGGTGTCCTCCGACGAGGAAGGTGGGATGGAGGTTTTCTACCCCGACATCACGGCAACATCTTATGCCACAATCGAAGCCCGGAAGGAGCTCGTCACGCCACCAAGGAGGAGGAGTTCCTCCGCTACCACAACGACAGCTAAAGCAACAACAACAGCTTACAACAACTACAACGCCAACACCATTGCCGAGAGCGTCTCCCCACCGACCAATGCTTCACAAAGCAAGAACAAGGGAGTGGGAAGAAGACCTCCGTCAGGGCAACACCAACATTAGCCAGAACCAGCCTCAAGCACCAGCAACCGCAGCCGCTAAGAAGAGCGAGAACGCTACTTACCCACCAATTGTGGTGGAAAACTTGCCGGAATGGACCGCGGACTTTGCAAAATTGAAACAACTAATCGGTCAAGCGCCGAATGCCCGACCGTACGGCAAAGGTGTGCGGTTCATTCCGAGGGACGAAAAAGAATACCGTATAACCATAAATCCACTGGTATGCGTACACCCCCGTACAGCAGCTTCCTACCACGGTAGGAATACGGGGCTACCATCCACCACACCACCGCTGGAGCTGGCAGAAGCACTGAGGGAGAGAGGCTTCCCAGTGCAGTTCTGCAGGCTGATCCCGCCGTTAAGAAGCCGCCCACATTGCATCTATTTCGTCCAGCTGGACAAGATGGACCAGAAGGAGCTGCAGACCCTGTACCAGCTGGACGAGATCCTGTACATGCCTGGGATCAGCGTGGAGGCATGGAGGGGACGAAGCGGACCGGCGCAGTGCCATAGGTGCCAAGCCTACGGGCACTCATCTACGCACTGCCACCGGCCCATTAAATGTGTAAAATGCGGGGGCAACCACGCCGCCTCTGACTGCCCGAAGCCGAGGGACACCCCGGCTATCTGCGCCAATTGTGGCAGATCCCACACGGCCAACGACCGGAGATGCCCCGTCTTTCAAACGGAGGCGCGGAGACGGGGCATCCAACTGCCTGGACCGATGCCAGCCAGGCCTAGAAAGGTAAAAGTAGTAACCGAGGACGGCTGGACACCACGGCGTCTACGTCGGGAGCAATGAACGCGAGGTCATTAGCTAACGACGTCACTGCGGACACAGCGTCATCGGGCGATGACCTGTTTAATAAAAACAAAAGAAAGCGAAATCGTCGTCGGCGTCGTCGTAAAAACCAAACAGTCGGGGAATTGGCTTTAAATTTTACAGAACAACAAACCAAGACCATAACGCGACGTTCTAACCACCGGCCAACGGGCCGCCGAAAAGGAGCGTTGACGGATCAACAAAGCGCAAGCGCAAACATCAGCAGCATCTACCACAAGAGGAGGCGAGACGACGCCGACATCGAAAAGGTAGAAGGTGCACACAAACAACTAAATCGGTTAACTTCCAAATCAACCGTGAAACCGTAGACTCGGAAGCGGCGGAGTCGTCTACAGCTGAGTCCAGTGGCAGGCGACCACGCCGCCGCGCACGACGAACGGCCAGATCAATGGGGGTGGAGAGCGACCGTGCGCCAGGGCAGGCCTTCGACGGCACTGCCGAATCGTTTGCCGCGTTAATCGGCCGATTCGTAAGTGCGGTTGCTGGCCTCATTAGAGACGTCCTCGCTGCAATGGCGGCAGGGCAGGAGCCAGTTGCGGCGATCTGGGGCGCCGTGACCCACCTACTTGCGTCTTTCAATGGCTAACAAGGTTAGGCTAATGTACTGGAACCCGGGAGGTGTTGGCTCGAGAGCGGCAGAGCTGCGCACCCTCGCCCAAGAGCATGACATCATGACATGTTTGCGGTCGCCTTGCTGGGCTTCCCCTCGGGGTCTCACCCGGCACGGGCCGACCGCACAAGGGGGGTGAGGCGTGAGATCCACTCAGCCGGCGTTTCACACCCGCGCTGCATCAGCGCCCAATCAGCAGACCATCGCTGCAGTCTCCGCCGATGTCGGATAAAGGAGACAAGGAACATCCGCGTCCTAGACGGCGCACGGGGCCGATCCCACTGGTCGATCGCCCCGTCGTCGCTAGAGACCTTTTCAATCAAGAGCCGTTTGTGCCACTGCCACCAATTAGACGCCGAGGAACCGGAGAAGAAGCTGCCACCACTCAGCCACTGCCCAGGACGCAGATGGAGCCGGCGTCATCTGACGATGCCCAGCCGGCACATCTCGCGCCCCAACCGAGGCGTGAAAAAGTGAGGAGACGCAGCACGCCCCCGGAACCGGAGGAGAAGCGTCAGAAGCTCAATGAGGAAGGTACGGACTACTCGTCGGACACTTCATCTACATCCACGACGTCCGTACCCGCCACATCACCTACACCCATAGAAGGCCGCAGAGGAGGACGCGTTCACTCACAGCCGCCGAGATCGCCCGCCACGTCCGTGGTATCGACGCCCGACCACTCACCGGTCAGGGTGTCCCACGGAGACGTAAGCGAGCACTTCGGCGGCGGTGAAGATCATTTCGACCTATCCACCACCACGTACGCCACCCTGCCGCAGGAGATACCAATGATGACACAATTCGCATCGCCAACAACAACACCGACAGGAGCGCCGACACCATCTAAGCGGCGCATACAACACCAGCAGCAGCCGCAGAGGGAGCCCATGTCGCCGGTCCCACAGCCCAGAGCCACCACACCGCCCTCCTATGCGTCGACAGCGACCAAAGGAAAAGGGAAAGGTAAGAGCTCCACCACCACTACCACTACCACCAACGCAGCGCCGCAACAACCGCAAGCGGCAACGGCAACAGCAACGACATCTGCAGCCAACACCACTAGCACCTATCCACCCATAGTGGTGGAGAACCTCCCGGATTGGACCGCGCACTTCGCCAAACTGAAGGACGCCATTGGGCAGGCACCCAATGCCAGACCGTACGGCAGAGGTGTGCGGTTCATTCCGCGGAATGAAAACGAATACGGATCGTGCAGCGGTACCTCACAGAGGCGTCTGCACAAAACGGCAACATCCACTGGTACGCATACACTTGGCACTTGGCAGCTTTGTACCAGCTGGACGAACTACTTTACATGCCGGGCATAGCAGTGGAGGCGTGGCGTGACGAGTGGGGCCAGCACAATGCCACAGATGTCAGGCGTATGGCCACTCGTCCACGCACTGCCATAGGCCGATCCGCTGCGTCAAGTGCGGCGGCAATCACGCGGCGACGGACTGCCCCAAGCCCAGAGATACACCGGCCATCTGCGCCAATTGCGCAAGAGCGCACACCGCTAACGACCGCAGATGTCCGGTGTATCAAAGAGAAGCAAGGAAGCGAGGCATCCAATTACCCGGACCACAGCCACCTAGTAGGAGGGTGGTAAAGGTCACCACCGCCGACGGATGGACCACCATCCAAAGAACGCGCCCTTCAAACCGGAACGTACCAGCGCGCGGAGGAGAAGTGCACGCGTCCGCCCCCGGAGGAGCCGACAGCGGCACTGACACCGGGCCGCGTCGAGCTGCAGTAGTGCGAGCCGGGTTAACGACCGCACAATGTAAACAAACAACATCGAAGAACACACCTGGCCGCATTCCTGCGTCGGGGTCAACGGCCGTTAATCCGATTAGCGCGCTAACGAGCGCACCTGTTCGTTGCCCGCCAGGTCATTAGCTAACGACGTCGCCGCGGACACAATATCATCGGGCGACGAATTATCAACAAAAAAGAAACGTAATCGTCGTCGTCGTCGGAAAAATAAAAATGTCGGGGAATTGGCTCTAAATGTTTCAGCTACAGCTACAGACCAAGACCACTACGCGACGCTCCAACCGCCGGCCAACGGTCCACCGAAAAGGAGCATCCTACGGACCGTCAAAGCGCAACCAACAGCGCAAACTACATCTACCACGAGGGGAGGCAAGCACGACGCCGACACCGGAGTAGGTAGAAAATACACACAACATGCTAAAACGGTTAATTTTAAAATCAACCGCGAAACCGTAGACTCAGAAGCGGCGGAGTCGTCTGCAGCTGAGTCCAGTGGCAGGCGACCACGCCGCCGCGCACGAAGAACCGGCAGATCAGTGGGAGTGGAGAGCGGCCGTGTACCAGGGCAGGCCTTCGACGGCATTGCCGAATCGTTTGCCGCGTTCAGGCCGATTCGTCAGTGCCGCGCTCCCCCACCAGATCATCGACTCCGCAAGGACGCACCCCGTCATCAGTGGCATCATCACCGAGCGCCGCATATCCTATGACGGAGGAGAGGCCGCCGCAACAGCTGCAGCTAGCGCAGCTGGCGCAATTATTGACATCACCGCCACCTCTTACGCCACGCTGTCGGGAGCAGGGACGCCCAGACCAACACCGGTTCCTGCCCCGAGAGTATCGCCTACCACCTACGCCTCCACTGCCACCAAGGGCAAGGGTAAGGTAAATATACTCGAATATTGTAATCAAGCCTGCCGACGTCTAGCCGGCAACCAGGCCGGCCCCTCGAACGCCGCCGAACCACTGAAAAAAAGTCGTCCGCATAGCGTCTTCATGCTCAGCCTCGATCACATGGAGGAGGAGAGCTTAGAAGACGATGCGGTCGACGAGCTCCTGTATATGCCGGGCATCACTATAGAAGCCTGGAGGACCAGACCTGGACCAGCGCAGTGTCACAGATGCCAGCAGTTTGGGCATGCATCTCTGACCTGCCACAAGCCAATCACCTGCGTAAGATGCGCCGGTCATCACCCGGCCTCCCAATGTGACAGGGACAGAGCAGCACCTCCGAAGTGTGCCAACTGCGGAAGAGCGCACACTTCCAACGATAAGAGGTGCCCTGTCTACGTTCGGGAGGCCCGCAAGAAGGGGATGAAATTACAGGGGTTGCTCCCCTACCCCCCCAAGGAACAACGGCCGAAAGTCGTCAAGTCCAACGACGGGTGGAGCACCATTGTTTCGAAGAAGAGAGGAGGTGCCACCACGTCTGGCAGTAACACCGACGCGGTACAGCCACGCCGAGTACAACCAAAACCAGCTAAATACGCCGCAACAGACCATACATCGCACAGCGAAGAAGAAACCAACCCATCGCCAATGAAAAGGCGCCGTAATAGGGCGCAAAACAAAAATAAAAAGCGCACTCGAACCAGAACACTACCACAGCGAACAGCATACAAAAGCCGCCCGCCAATGATCCAACTCAAAGGGCGGGACATGCAGAAGAGCAACACACCGCAAGAGGACGAAGCTGGCACCAGCATGCACGAGGCTGATGCAGTAACAACGGCTCCCGGCTTGAAAAGAGTTACCTTCGCAAGTGACAACACAGATTCCGAAGGTAGGTGGCCAGCGCAGCTCAGGGCAAGGTGGGAGTGACGCCCCGGACACAACATTCGCCGAACAGATTGGACGTTTTGTCCGGACCGTTGCCTCATTATTTTCCGAGGTTCTCGCCGCAATAGCGACCGGGCAGGAGCCGGTTGCGGTTATTTGGCGTGCATTCACCACTCTCAAGCGTCTTACAGAGACTAACGAAACTTTTAGACTAATGTATTGGAACCCCGGTGGTATAGGTTCGAAAGCGGCAGAACTGCGCACCCTCGCCCAAATGTATGACATTCATGTCATCCTTTTGGGGGAGACTATGCTTAGACCGGGTTCAATCTTCAAGCTGCCTAACTTCTACGTGTATCGGCGCGATGAGGTCACGGCCCAGGGACGTGCGTACAGAGGTACGGCCGTTCTTGTACGTCGGGACTTGGTACACGATGAAATTACGCCGCTACAATACATTTCCACTCGCTCGATAGGGATTAAGCTTTGCGTAGATGGTAGGGAGATTTGCACATACGCCGCGTATCGCCCACCAAATACGTTATTGCATTCGTCAGATATTCACGCTATTTTCGACGGTAATCTGCCGACTTTGCTCGCGGGCGATCTCAACGCCAAACACCTGGCGTGGGGTTGTCGGAGTGCGAACAAAGCAGGCAGAGTGCTGTATGATGACGCTGATCGGTGGGGCTATGACGTGTTGGCTCCTTCAGAGCCCACGCATTACCCGACCGATGAGCGGCGTGGTGCGAGTATCTTAGATATTGTACTCCGATATCGCTTGAATATTCCGGTCAGTCTTGAAGTCCTTTATGACGTCGACACTCAACACCTGCCAGTTTTAATCTCTCTTAATGTAGGGGCCACTCGTATCGACCACTTAAGGCTTCGTGAGAGAATCAACTGGGGAAGATACCGCTCCGCTATGGAAAAACTACGACTTCCGGACAAGATTATTACTCCGGAAGATGTTGATTTAGCCACTGAAAGACTTAGCAAACGTATATCGGAGGCTAAGGAGGCGGCGTCAACGCGCCTTCCGGAAAGTCCGCGTAAGTCACAATTGCCGCAAATAATATTGCAGGCGCTTAAGAAAAAGCGAGAACTACGTAAGCTGTGGGCGCGTACGCGTTGCCACCGCGTTAGGACTGAATTTAATAAGTTGTCTGAGGAAGTGTCGGAGAAGGTGAAAAACCACCGTGGTGTGTTGTGGGAACGGCGAATCGATGCTGCGGGCGAGTATGTCCCGTCGTTACACCTCCTGAACCGGCACTTATCTAGAACTAGACAGGCAGTGTGTCCGCTGATTAGCAAAAGTGGACGACGTTGTTATAGGGCTTCAGATAGAGCGGAAATTCTGGCTGAGCTTCTGGAGGAACAATTTACTCCCAATCCCCGTAATAATGAAAGCACCGAATTGGTCGAGCATTATAGGTTAGTAGAAAGCCGCGTGCAGGCATTTCTGTCTGGTCCGGCGCCAGACCTAAGCGAAGTGGTTTTTATGTCCCCCGCTGAGGTTGGGCGAGCATTGCGGTACGTTAATGTACGCAAAGCCCCTGGGCATGACGGAATACCTAATGCGGCGCTTAAGCAATTGCCCAGACGGACAGTCACCGAAGTGGCCCGTCTGTTCAACGGAATACTCCGTACGGGGTATTTCCCGAGAATGTGGAAGACCGGTTAAGTTTTCGCATTGCCGAAAGTGGGCAAAGACCGACGCTTGCCTGAAAGCTACAGACCGATAACGCTATTATCCCATATTGCGAAACTCTTTGAGCGGCTGCTACTGCGGAGGCTGCGCCCGCACGTCACATTACGTGACGAGCAGCACGGCTTTCGTAGTGGCACTCGGCAACTACACAGTTGACCTGTGTATAGTGCAGAGCTTACGTTTGACAAAATGCCAGCGTAAGTCGGTCGGAGTCCTTCTCGACATCGAGAAAGCCTTCGACCGAGTATGGCACCAGGGGCTGCTGTGGAAGTTGCTGGAGAATACCACCATACCGCACGCAATTGTGCGGATAATAGCGTCCTATTTAGACGGTCGTAGTTTTTATGTTAGTGTTGAGAGCTCAATTCGACAACTCGTAGAACGTTATCTGGGTACGCAGGATCTTGCGTAGCGCCCATTCATACGCGGTTTACACAATGACATTCCACACTGGATACTCGGCTCCAGGATGGTGAAAGAGGTGTTATGCTAGCCTTGTTTGCCGACGATAGTGCTTATTTCACGTCATCTCGTCGGCTCGATATTGCAGAAGCAGAATGCAGAGGTTGCTTGACTTGCTCCCGGAGTGGTTAGACAAATGGCTCATTTCGCTTAACGTCGGTAAAACGACAGCCTTTTGTTCGAAATTCGCACTGTTGCACGCGCGCCCGCCTGACGGTCGTCCTTATCCACGAGAGTTACTGCAGGAAGAGGATTCATTCAAAACAAAAGAAAACGCCGTCGTAATCGCAAAAAGAAGTCCAACATGACAAGAAGCGAGAACAATTTAACAACAACAAATGGCGATAATAACTTTGTCAAAAAGCAAATTAACTCAGAAAACCAGCACTACACATCTCTGCGCCCCGCCGCAAATGAGCCTCGCCAGGATGTAAGAACCGCAAAGCAGACGCCAAAAAGAAGCCATGAATACGACATGCCTTCTAATAGAAAACGCACAAACACTACCGCGCCGCGAACAGTTATCTTCGCGTCAATCAATCCTACCACTGTAAACACAGATACAGAAGCGGCGAAGTCGTCTGCCGCTGAAACCAGACGCAGGCGACCACACCGTAGATTAACCATTTTGGACAATGAAAAGGTAGAGGGACTGCCACCGACTCAGGTGAGACCTGCGACGGTACGGCTAAGTCGTTAGCCGACTTACTAGGCCGACTTGCCCGTACCGTTACAGGCTTAATTACTGAATTTCTCGCTGCAGTAGCGGCCGGACAGGAGCCGGTTGCGGTTGTCTGGCGCCTATTGACATCCTTTATTGCGGCTCAAAGAGTATAGCAAGTTTAGAATTTTATATTGGAACCCCGGTGGTGTCGGCTCGAGAGCGGCAGAGCTGCGCACCCTCGCCCAAATGTATGACATTCATGTCATCCTTTTGGGGGAGACTAAACTTAGGCCGGGGATTAGCTTCAACGTACCTAACTTCTTTATGTACCGACGCGACGAAATCACTGAGCGAGGACTACTTTACCGTGGTACGGCTGTCCTTGTGCGCAGAGACTTAGTACATGAAGAAATTAAATTACATGACTTCATCTCTCTTAGAACGATAGGGATACGCCTATGTATTGCCGGCAGGCAGTTTTGCAAATACGCCGCATACCGCCCGCCTGGCACACAAATGTGCAAAACCGATATCCACTCTATTTTCAATGGTAACCAGCCGGCATTGATTGTGGGCGACCTCAACGCCAAACATTTGGCGTGGGGGTGCAGCACTACAAGCAAAGCCGGACGGATACTGTACGAAGACTCCGATCGGTGGGGATATGAGGTGCTGGCTCCTTCTGAGCCCACCAATTACCCGACCAAGAGAGTTATAGAGCGGATATCCTCGATATTGTCCTAAATTTCCGCTGGGATTTACCGATCAAAGTAGATGTCCTACACGATGTTACGTCGCAACACCTCCCTATCTTAGTGTCGCTTAATATGGAAGCCACCACTATCGGACATAGAAAGCTGCGCGAAAGAATCAACTGGGAGAGTTACCGCGCTCATATGAGCAAAATTAAACTACCAAAAAATATAAGTACACCGGAAGAGGTAGAGGCAGCGGCCGTCAGACTTGGATGCCTCATTAAGGACGCCAAGCAGGCCGCCTCAACCAAAATTCCGGAAGTCATACGCAACCTACAACTGCCTCCGTCATTACGCATTATGCACAAACGCAAATGCGCCTTGCGTAAGCTTTTGACAAAAACACGATGTCCACGTATTAAACGTGAGTTTAACAAGTTGGCCGAGGAGTTCTCGGTTAGGGTGAAAAACAACCGCGGTGAGTTGTGGGAGAGGCGTATAGACGCCGCTGGCGAGCGTCATACGTCGCTTCACCGCCTTAACCATCAACTCACTCGGACAAAATCGGCCGTTTGCCCATTGATCGATAGGGATGGTAGACATTGTTTTGATTCGCGGGAATGATGCAGAAAAAACCGCTCGCTAAGTATGGTCCCTCAAGTTAGACATTCGGTTAACTGCGCCAGAGCGGCTCGAGTGGTTCTACGGCCCGTATTGGCATCACACCTGCCGATCCGAAGTAAGTAAGCCGTGTATAAGGCGAATGTGCGCTCGCGTTTGACATACGCGGCACCGGCTTGGTACGCGTTAATCTCCCCCAGTCAGAGGAAACGACTACAGGCCCAGTAGAATTTATCGTAGGAGCGGGACGCTACGTGTTATCGTAGGAGCGGGACGCTACGTGTTATCGTAGGAGCGGACGCTACGTCAAGAATGACGTGATTGCAAGGGATCTCAAAAATTAGAGTCCGTAGAAGTCTTCGTCGTTCCCTTAGCGCGAGCGATGTATGACCGAGCCGACAACGGCCCGCACGAAGATCTCAATAACTTTGCGCCCTTGCATACACGTCCACCAGACGAGCGCCCTTACCCTCGAGAACTACTGCACCTATGGGGCTCGCTAAATCGCAAGGGGGAAATAGCGAGGCTGTAGAAAAGACGACCAATAGTAAATGACCGTCGAACGATGCAACCATTAGTAAATTGTTCGTTATACGGTGGTGCGCCTCGAAACGCCTGTCACTTTATACTGAGCAATTTTATATATATGATGTCGTTGCTTGATAAAAGTCAGAGGACGATAAGCGCATTGTTTATAGACTTCTGCATGTCGTCCCTGGATGAGGCCTCAGGGCGCTCGTGTAGGGTAGCCCTCAGCGCTATCACAAGTCAATGAAGCTAGTCACGAGTGATCATCTATGATGGCATAAGGACTACACCTTAGAGCCGTAAACAAGGACATTGACCAGGGGGACGGTGCGCCCTCCGCGTTGCAACTCAGGTCATGGGGAAAGAAAACGACTTGTAGGGCAGCGTAGATGACCCTAGGTAGGTAGCCACGAAATATATAAGGACGTTTTTCAATCTACCCACCAAGTTAATGAGAAGAGTTCCTGGGGCACCGCGTCTGCCGACGAGAGTACTATCGCCCCTTTTCGTAAGAAAAGGGGTTGTTAGTACAAGCACCAGCCGGTGCTAGTGAATTGGTCCGTAGCTAAGACCCTCACGCCCCTCTCGACACCCTCGTCATCCGACGAGGAAGAATACTCTAAGCAGGTGAGGAAATACTCTCAGCCACCCCGATCCCCGACCCAACCACGTACGTCGGCGGTACAGGTGTACTACGGTGATGACGAGGAGGAGGAACAGGGAGGCCTAGAAGAGCTGTTATATCTCACAGCAACTTCTTACGTAACATTGCCACTGCAGAGAAAAGAGCTCGTCACTCCACCAAGGGCTAGAGCTGACTTTCCGCCACTCGCAGAAATACCACCACTGCCTCTTACCCAATAATATAAATAAATAGATAAAAAATGTGTACACTTTGTCTGTGGTCTTTTAGCGAGCTCTCAAGGGTGTCTACTTTAGCTGGCCTTAAGCACCGCCTAAAATATATTCTGTTGAAGCCCGGTCATTACTTAGGATGGCGTGAAAGTAATTAGCCACTGTAAGTTCATATAAAAGAACAAATGCTCAGGGTGTCGACTCACCCTGTGATAATGTTCGGGTCGTGGGGGATGTGCCCCGATATCCGAACCTGCAATGTCCGATCGCTAGGGCAGCGTAGACGACCCAGTAGTAGTAGCGCCAATACAAAGATAACGTCGTCCGCGCCGCAGTGTACCATATCTACGATACTCAAGATTCCCGGACCACCGCGTCAAGCCGACGACCGTACTACTGCCCCATTTCTTCTGAAAAGGGGGTCGATAGTACAGCACTTAAAGTGCTACTGGGTCAGCCACCACCACCACGTCCGAGCAAGCGGACAACAGCTGCGGCCAAACGCGTCATCGCGGTAAGAAATATCTCCACCTGAGACCTGCCAGTTCCTTTGCCGTCGCAGCGACGTACTCCCCGACGCAACACCAGTCGAACCCACCAGCGCACCGAGCCAGCCAAGCGTGCGGGCGGACGAACGGGCATCTGAGCATGCTACGCCCGTCCACCTCGCACCTCTTCCAATACCAAGACTTATTGGCAACAACTTATGCGACTTTACCACCGCAATTTCAGCTGGCACGGTTGCACGCACAAGGGGAGTAAGGCGTGAGTTCACTATCAGGTGGACAGAACAACCCCCTGCGCCCAACACCAGCAGCAGCAGCAGCAGCAGCTCAACGCCACTATGGAGAATAGTGAGCCAAAACCACTACGCACCAGTTGCAGACCTGACCGCTTGCGGCAAGAAATATTTTCGACCGCTTGCGGCAAGAAATATCTTCGACCGCAAGGCACCTATAGTGCCTCTGTCCACCATGAGAGCCATCCGTTACCAGGAGGAAGCCGCCACCACCGCCCAGACGCAGCCTAGGACACAGATGGCCGCGGCAACATCGTTTTCATGTTTCGCCGCCCCATCTTGTGCCCCCATCCAGGCAGACGAAAGCAAGGCAGATGCCCCAAACGGAGGAGATGCGAAGTACGAGAGAGGGGAGGAGCGATACAGACGGTCCCATCATCATCGTCATCATCATCATCATCGAGCAAACGAACGGCTCATGCCGCATCGAGGGCGCAGGAGGAGGCGCATACACTGCAGTCCCTGACATCGCCATCGCCTCGACTCACTCATCACGGTCAGGAACTGTCACTCGGAGACGTTCTATCGAACATTTCCACGACCTGTCCTGCAGAGAGGCCACATACGCTACACCGCCGCACGAGACGCACCGCCATATGACGCAGATCCCTCACCGATGTCATCGCCGATGAAGACGCAAGCACTGACGACCTCGAACGCAGACAACATAGTGCAACACTCAGACGAACACAGCGCAGCCATGACGGAGCTGATTCGCTGATCCTGACTCGCACCAAGAGTGAGACACTGCCTCCATGCCCTCAACGGAAACATTCAAGAAACACAAGAAGACAGAAGGATGCCGTCGCCGCACCAAGGTGACCGCCTTCTCAAGGACACATAAGGGGAAAAATCACTACTACCACCACCACAACTATTACTGCAACCGCCAACCAGCAAGAAGACCTGACAGCAACAGCAGCAACATCTGCATCAGCCAAGTCGACTACTACCACATATCCGCCGATGGTGGTGGAGAACTTGCTCCTCCGAACGGGGTATTTACCGGGGACGTGGAAAACCGGTAGAATTTACGTGCTGCACAAACCAGGTATCCCACCGACAAGAATCAGACCGCACAGCGTGTTCTACGTCCAGCTCGACCACATGAACGGCGACGAGATGAGCAGGCTGTAGGCGGTCAAGGAGTTGCTCTTCATACCTGGCATCTCCATTGAAGCGTGGAGGAGCAGACCCGGACCAGCACAGTGTCACATATGCTAGCAGTTTGGGCATGCATCTGTGACGTGCTACAGACCTATCGTTTGCGTAAGATGCACCGGCCACCACGTGGTGTCGCAATGCGATAAAGAAAGGACTGCCGCCCCGAAGTGCGCCAACTGTGGACGAGCGCACACTTACAACGACAAGAGGTGTCCAGTCTACGTACGCGAGGCCCGTAAGAAGGGGGTGAAATTACAGGGACTGCTTGCTCCCCTATCCCCCTAAAAGTTGTCAAAACTAAGAACGTATAGCACCATAGTGCATAGTGTCCCGGAAGAACAGAAGAGACGCCATCACTTTCGGTAGCGACAGCGACGCAACGCAATCGCGCCGAGCTGAACACACCACGCACGCCGCAACTGACCACACCTCGCAGAGTGATGGGGACCACCAAAACACTAACGCTGCGCCCAAGAGAAAGCGCAGAAACAGGAAGCGCCAAAATAACAAGAAAACCAATACTGCGCACTCCGAACCGGAACACAGCACTATACCTGTGAATACTACACTGATGCCGCCCGCCAACGACGCAACGCAAAGGAACGGGACCGGCAGAAAAATCCGATGCAAAAAAGGAACGATGAGCGCCAGCATGCACGAGGCAGATGCAACAACGACACCCGCGAATCGTAGAATTAAAAATAAAGTTACTTTCGTTAGCGATAATACTGACTCTGAAGCGGCGGAGTCAACCGCTGTCACCCGTCGCGGACGACCACGCTGCGTTACGCGAAAGTTAGGTGGCAACCATAACTCAGGGAAAGGTGGGGGTGACGGCCCGGACACAACGTTCGCTGAACAAATTGGACGTTTTCTCCGGAGCGCAGCCTCATTATTTTCAGAAGTCCTCGCTGCAATAGCGACCGGGCAAGAGCCGGTGGCGGCTATTTGGCGTGCATTTACCATTCTCATAGCAACTTACAGAGACTAACGAAACTATTAGATTAATGTATTGGAACCCCGGTGGTGTAGGTTCGAAAGCGGCAGAACTGCGTCATACATTTAGGGGAGGGTTCCCCTAAATGTATGACATTCATGTCATCCTTTTGGGGGAGACTGTGCTTAGACCGGGTTCAATCTTCAAGCTGCCTATACGTGTATCGGCGAGATGAGATCACGGCGCAGGGACGTGCGTACAAAAGTACGGCAGTTCTTGTGCGTCAACGACAAAGCGAGAACCTGTTTGGGGGGAACTAAACGAGATACTTTTTTTTTCTGCCGTAAGAAATACCCACTAAAAACTTAGTATAGCCATCAGCGCCATATCCGGACAACGAGTCATCACCTATGATGACGTGAAGACTACACTTAAGAGCCGTAATTAATTACAATTACATTCGCTCGATACGGACTTTATCCCTTTGCGTTGCTGGTAGGGAGGTTTGCACATACGCCGTGTACCGCCGTACCGCATTTTGACAGATATAGTTCTACACGGAGTAATGACTAATGTTTACAGTTTGGTACTTGTTTGCTGCTTTGTAGGTCTGCTAAGAGGTGCGCATAATGTTCCCTATCCCCGAATTGGGTTTTGAGGAATTCTCGAGCTATGACTATTTTGTAAAATCTTGCGTAGACCGATTCTGCTCTTCCCGTAAGTCTACTTAGAATATATTTGAAAATAATTTGTTGTTGTGATTAATCGCAGTACGGCAATTCTTTAAGAATGGAATTAGTGTCCCTTGAACCGTCAAAAGTTCCGATGATTTTAATAATCGATCTCAGACATGATTACTACATCTCCCACTTCCAGTTTCGTCATAAATTACGGCAATAGAATTTAAATTTATCGAGTCTGTGTTTGAGGTTATAATTTATTATACAGACGAATGTTAAGCGGTGTAATTAATGCGATGTGAGACGGTGTAATCGATTCTTTGTAAATGGTGCGTTTGACGACTGCCCAATGTTTGTTTTGAATAGGATTCGAAACTTGTAAACACGGATCGATTACGATTTTATATAAATGATTAAACTGCATGAGATTAGAGATAGAACAATAATACGACGAAAAAATTTATGATTCTTACAATACGTGATAAAATTGAAAATAAAAATTTTAAGATATAGAAATTGAATAAAAAAATTAATAATTTAGATTTAGTTCAACGACTCACAGGATTGGCGAAATGCTTCTCACAGCTACCTGGCTCAGGAGCAGCACCTGGACCTACCGTATATGGCAGGAAACAGCGGTCTTGTATGTGCAGTGGAGACGGCTCAGCGACAATGACACGGTGATGACGACACAGTGACGAAATTGCAGTGATGAGATTCAGTGTAGAAGATACGGCGATGGTGACATGGTGATGATGTTACGGTGATGATGATACAGTGGTGAGATTCAGTGCATAAATACGGCGATGACGATACGGCGATGACGATACGGCACTGGCGACACGGTAATAATGCAGTGGTGATTTATATTAAAGATAGTAGAAGTCTTTATAATAAAAATCCACGCGTTACTCCTTTTCTTAACCATAGGCCTGGTCAGGGACGGTTTATAGCTTTCAAACAACGTCCAAGTTTAGTACCTCAGCCTTCCCTACCTAGCCTGCGTGTCTAAAACAGATTTAAAAAATGCTTTTTTGTAATGAAAGACTTCTTTACGGGCGAAAACCTGTTAGACGCAATTCAGGAACCTAATGCCATGCCAGGAATACCTCTAAAAATACAAGGATCTCTTTTAAAAAACTATATAAATAATGAAATTTTCGGAGGTAATTTCAAAGATTGTATTCGTAATTACGTCTGAAAATTTTAGATTAGATATTGTAAAAAAAAATAGCAAATAACAAGAAAACGAAAATCAAAAATTCAAAAGAATTGGAAACGGAGAGAAGAAGAAGCAAAATTATCTAAAAACTAAAAAAAATTAAGTCATACAAAAGAATTATTTCTTTTATTTACGCGATTTTTATACGTATCAAATCCACTAATTTACGGATTTTTCAAAAATCATACAAAAGAAGTCAAAAAATGTTAATTATTGGCAAGAAAATATTTACTAAAAGCCTGAAATAAAAATGATAAACAGGAAAATATAAAGACTGTAATATAAAACACTGGTAAGCTGAGGATTGTATCACATGTTGTGCTGGTTACTTGTAACATGTGCCAGTATCAGGCTAATAAATATAATCCAATAGTATGTCTATACAAAATGTATTATCATCGCGATTGCATTCCTCAAAAATGACAATGATGAGGAACTTTCTGGTTTAATATCCCACAACTGGTTTTTTAAATGATGACTATGATGCTGATTGTAAATATTTTGAAGATAAAAATGATTATGAAGACCTGTTTTTGTTATTAATAATATAAAAACAATTGTTATAATTTCAAGTTATATTTAATTTACAGAGTGGCTAATAACTGTAATGTTCTGGCCAATTACAATGATTTTAAGATTCATATATTAATTCTTTCGGAAACCATGTCTTGTAAATACATTAATAGAGAAACATATGCTGTGGGTTTCATTCATTTCAAATTTATATATTAATTTTAAATAATTGTTTTATCATATGGCCCATTAACTGACCAATTACTGTACTGTAACCCTTGCATGTAAATTTTAGCAGCATATTATCCGACATACATTGTTTAAAATATGGAGCTTCAAGTTATGTACAACAATTAAGTATGTAAAATGCCACAGGAACAACTTTTTTTTACATCAAGCTACTTTTTCAAAACCCAAAAACCAATCCTTATACATACATATAATTATTTTGAAGAGCCTCAATCAATTAAAATAAAACAAAAGCTAAGCAAGGTTTAATAAAATAAATAAAAAATTCACCAATAAAATAAAAACAATTTTTTTTCTAATTTGATGTTTTGACTTCAAACTACATGAATAAATTTATTTCATTTCTTTAATGTCCCATGACCCCAAATCTTTTACATTATTTAATTTAAATATAAAGAAAAACAGAAAATGAACATTTTTTTATAGATACCTACAATTACTACACATTTTTAATAATGATTTACCAAAAAGGTATTTACAACTATTATCAAAATATTCTTCATAACTTATACTCAAAACACACTTAACAATAAACTTACCTGAAGATATGAGGTTCTGAAAAAAACTGCCACAGATACATAGACAAATGGATAAATTAAACAAAGTAAAGTAGATTTTTATATCATCACAGCATAATATTTAAATTTTTAGCAATACTTTTTATTTACTTAATCATTTTTAAGTGAAATCTTAAATAGTCTCATAGAATACTAAAAAAGCCTCATGTCAATTTCTAAGGGTCTAATTTAAAAGGGCACTCAACAAAATTCACATTCAAGTCTTAAACAATATTTGACCAATAATTTTAGCGCTATTACTGAGACCTTATACTTAGATATCAAAGTTTAGGTTTCACATGACTTAGCTGTAAAAAAAATCTTTTCATAATGCAATTAAAGTAAAATCTATTTGGAAAAAACAGTTACTAATTGAAGAATAGTAACACCTTCAATATATAACTACAATTTAAAATAAGACTAATGCAATATCAATTACTTATTGTTGTATGTTACAGACAAATGCTTAAGGACATTACTACAGAAAAACATTTTTTTTCTATCACTATTCCCTATTAACTAATGATAATTAATCCACAGTAATGGGGTTGATTTCTCACACAGACCATGGGTAGATTAGAGGGGTAGAAAAGTAGCCTACATGACATGTCAAAACTATTATTAAATTTAATATTTTGTATTAGTTACTTGGCCACAAATTAAAATAAATAATACAGCCTAATAAAACTCACAATTTCAGCCATAGGTAAACACGGATGAATAGTAAATAATGAAAAACAAAATTAATACTAGGACAAGTGATTACTTTCGTTTACCTACCTTGATTTCAAGTTTTTCATTTGATAACGGAACAGACACGTGCTAGGAGAATTTTTCTCTACGCCCAACTATCGCGTCACCCGATGAACATGAAGATATGGGCTCAATTTCTTTATAACCTAATTAATCAAAAATAATCATATAAAAATCCATCGAAAAACAATTTAGAACCAATACCACGTTTAACAGTTACCATATAATCGTAAACCTATATTGACAATTAAAATTACGTAGGTAGTTCATAAATAATAAAAAAAAGGTTTACTATATTGTTTTGGGACTTAGTAAAGTTATTATTAAGTAATTGCTAAAGCTCATAAAAATTAATATAGCATATTTGTCTGATATTGAACAACTATTTGGATAACAATGTTATAATTTATTTATTTCTATACAAGAAGCCAAGTTCTGTTTCTAAATATTCAATCTATAATTTATAAAATACTTTAACTTACCAAAACAGTGTTAAATAACATTGACTTCTAAAATTAAGTAAGATAATTGATATTGATGTATCATCTTAGCATCGGAAGTAAGTTTCATAATATGCAAAATTCTCTATTCTCTAATTTAAATATAACGACCACCTTCAATTCTAAGATATTTTCCCTACTATGGGATAGGGATGCGTATTCAACGATAAAATAAAAACATCGATATTTTTATTATTAATTAAGTTAATAAAAACATATATCAATTCATTCTCGTTGAAATCTTCAATACTTCAATGTTAAAATAAAAATATCAAAATGTTCATTGCTCTTTTATGCTCCGTGTAGAATGCATAAGCATACGCAGCTTTAGCTCAATGTTAGGCAGTCATTAGCAACTCTATTTCAAATATTTTTCATTAAACCAAAGCCAAATAACACATTAATGTAAGCAATGTAGCTTGTTTTTTAATATATGTCATTTATCAATATAATTCCTTTTCATTTCTTAAAGAATAAAAAAACTAACCATATGATTTCAGTGTTTACGCGTGTCAGTTTTACTTTGTACGTAGTATTTAATTGAACGAATTAGATTTGCAATTGATTTTCTAAATAATGAAAAAAATATAAAATTATTCAAAAGGCCCTTTTAAGGGCCGCACATTATTCCAATCCTATATAATGAATGTTTCATTGGTATAAAGGATAACGTTAAACTCTAAAATTAATTTCAATCGTCTGACTCTAGATATAGTTTTAACTAGCAGATATGAATTCATTATTATTATTATATGTAGTTGCTATATAAACACAAATACGTGTTATACGTTATGTTATCACGGAACAAGACGAAAGAGAGAAGATAAAAGAGAATAAAATTGAAAAAGGGACATCTACCACCACACAGAGTTATAGTTTATAGACACATTTAGTTTCATCACTTAATTTTCATCATAGCTAGGTAGTGTAGGTAGGTAGGAGCTAGCTAGCTATCTACCCTATATATCTACCACACAAATGCTTTTGTATTAAACTTATATCAACACTACATATTTTATATATATATATATATATATTATGAAATTATACCCATTTTTTTTGTATATATATATATATATATATATATATAACAAAAAAAATGGTATTTATATATATATATATATATATATATATATATATATATATATATATGGGTGCTTATATGTAGCGCGTGAGAAGTTATCTTTGGCATCATTAAAATAGCTTTTAATTGCATGCAAATAATTAATGACAATAAAATAATACAAGGATTGGAAAAGGATAATCAACAAAATCGAATTTAAAGTTGGTCATTTTTCAAATATTTTATTGATTTCTTAATTTAATATTCACTTTTAATATTTATCAAAAGTTTTCCTTAAATTTATTTAGTTATTCTTATAAATATTTATTATTTATTCAATTTAATAGCAAATATGAAAAATTAATATTATAATTTGATGTTCAATAAATTAATATTATTAATGTTATTTAATTTTCACAAAATAAAGAAATAAATTTAATAAAACATTTAACTAAAAAATAATTTAAAAATTAAATACTCACGCGCATCTTAAAATTTCACTCTCATCATATTTTCCTAACGCGCCTAAAGAAGTATAACTTCAAATATTCGGAATAAAAATATGCATGCTTTCATATAATACAAGTATTTATATGAAAGCATGCATATATAGATATAATAGAGATATAAATCTTACACATTTTTAATTTATGTTTATATATATGGTTTTTGAGATACTGTAAAAATATCGAAGTTTAAATTTCTAACATCGGGCATCCCTACTGATATGTTAAAATGTTGCAATGATAAAAATTCTATTAAATATTTACTGATGTTGCCATTCAAAAAAATAAATACACAATAATTGGAAAAAGAAGAAGAATATAAAAATATTTATATATAAACAAAATTTAGCCATCATTATTTAAGAAAAGAAAGTCAACAAAATAACTTGCCTAAGCAAATTTCAAAATTACGTTGCTTTTCGAGCTGATTATGAGGACAAATTAATTTGCATCATAATTTAAGGATGTTTTTTACAATATATAATTACTTTAAAAGACGAAAATTTTATTATTATATTTACTTACTGTTCTGTTTTTATAAAAAGTACTTTGTTTGTTTAATAGAAAGAAAAAAAATAACACGGTCAGGAGTAATAATTCTTGGCTTCTGTACTAATTATAATAGTAAAGATTAAAAAAATAGCGTATGAAGATATGTAACTCTGATTTCCTAATTCTATGAGATCGATTTTGACTGTTTTTATTTAACATCAAGTAATAGCCATGATTACACAACGAATGTTTCATGTCGTTTACTCCGTAAAAACTGTAGCTAAAGTATTATTTTTTAAAATTAAGCCAGAATTTACTAATCTCTGCATTCTATAGTTTTATAGTGCTTGCGTACTACAGATTTGCGACATTAGGTAAAATCAAGCCCCAGCCATAATTTAAAGGCTGTTTAAACAAAAAAAAATTATTCATTAAGTGGTTTAAGAACTGTTTTATATTAAGATAACATTTTAATTGTGTGAATCACTTTCTATATATGGCTATGTAATGGATAATAGAAATGTTAAACTGCCTGTTCACGCTAAATCAATACAAAATATATGCTATATTATATTATCGTGAGGGGGACGGGATATAATAGGGCAACATTACTCACTGTTTCCGTTTTAAAGCTATCGAATTGAGTCAACGAGCGGAAACTAATACGTTAGGAAAATGACTTGCTGGCTGGATGGTCAATTGCGGTTCATATTATCGCCCATTATGATTACAGCTCTTGTCGGCGTAGGATTGGTGAGACTAATCTATTTGAACGCGCAAGTTTAACATGAATCCTGCCTTTGTGGTAATTGACCTCTTTGTTTTGGTGAGTATATATTTTTCCGTCGGATTAATGCCTTAAACCTTATTTACTTAGTATTTTTAATGACATAGAAGTTCAAATGATACTTAAAAGTTCTAAAGTCAAAATGGTTTCTACCAACTACATTGATTTTACATAGATCTTTTTACTTTATTATCAATTAGCCTACCAATTTGCATTAACTGCCTCTTGTTATAGATTTTGGTTAATGTTAAGGTAATATGTTTTCGTTGATGCACCGTTGTCTTTGGATTTTTTGATTGTTAATAATAAATATGCGACATGACTCATTTGTGCCTAGAATTTTTAAGAAATTATATTAGCCAAAAACTGCGTAAAAGTACAAAGTTTCCATAAGTTTTTGTAAATATTTCAGTCATAGCCTTCGTCGTCCTACATAATATGTATGTTAATTTGTTGCTGGCAGGTTGTAAATGCAGCATCTATAAACCATGCAGTGGCCTGAACATTGCAAAAGGTATTTATCACCACATATCCTACTAGTTATTCTAATGCTAGAAATATTTCCACATTCATTTAATAGTAATTCTGAACATAAAATGGGTTAATAATATCATGAAAAAACATTCAAATATTTCCTGCACAATATTTATTGATTATGTACACATTGTTTTGTAGTATTATTTTTAATAACATATATTTTCATCCAATATTCTAATCAATTAGTTATATGGGAAATTGTTTTAATATTAATGTTGTATCATTGTATATAAACATTAATAATTAATAAATAAACCAAAATAATCATTTTTGATTGGATTTCTTTTGTAGCTTTTTTCTTCTTTTTTATTATTCTTATTACTTTTATTTTTGAATATATTTAGTTGGAAAAAGAAAGTATAATTCTATATTATGTTAGTTATATTCAAAATGGACTCAGTCTAAGTTAAATTTATTGAACTCTTTGTATAAATTTATTTAAATTTTGTTGTTTTAAAATGCATAAATGTTAAATAAAGAAGTTCTCCAGGATTTTGTAAGCTAATTATGATTTTGCTTAAGAAGTAATAAATCACTTAGGCTGAAAGCAGGTTTCAGTTTAACCTTAATTGAGATTAAACATGATATACCAACATGTTTCATTATTTATTAAAATACAATAAAATATTGAGAAATGATTTTGATTAAAATTTTTAACAAATTTAAGATTTTATATTTGTTCCAATTTTGTCAGCTTATCAGGACAAATCACTTTACTGTAATGAGCATAGGTTATTACTGTAAAGATGTTTGATTTTAAATTATAAATGAATATTATAATCTGAGTATTATGTATTTCATTGAAGAGGTTTATTTGTTTAAAAGATACAGATTTTTTCTATCAAAAATAGTTATTTGATTGCAAATTAAGTGATATTAATTAAGTTAGTGAATTGTTTTAATTGCATAGCTCTGTAGTAAATCTTATTTATTCTGTTAGCTGTTTGATTTTTAGAATGTTTACTACTATAGATTTGCTCCTGTACTTATTAGTTGTTTTTTTTTTAAAGATTAAGGCTAAGATGTTTAGCTATTTAATGTTTCATGATTTATATGTTGTTTTACCATTCTATATAAATTTCTCGACGATATTCTCTTTTGTCAATGCAACTTATGAAAGCAATTAAAAACGAAAATAGGTGGCGTTATGCATGCGTTTCTCCTAATGAATTATTAAGTGATGTCACTCGCTTTTACGCCAGATTTTTTCTATTAATAAAAATATAAATCATGAGGATAGTGTGAATAGAGTTTAAAAATTGTAAGTAGTTTCAAAATACTAAAATATTATTTACAGATATTTCTAACGTTTATGTGGGAGGATTTGCTTTTATACACGTATGTAAAGAATTCCCGATTAATGTTTTTTCGCTCCGTATTTTAAAACCATATTTAGCAATATCACCTGGAAACAACGCCATCTAGTCAAATAAGATTATAATTGTTTCACGGATTCTACGTTAGTTCAGTAGAAGTTTCGAATTATTGTTTTTTTTTGAGAGATAATATATATTAGTAAATAAACAAAAGTAAAGTAAAGAAAAGTAGGTCTGTAATTTATTAGAAAACATACTAAATAAAGTATCGCAGATTTTTTCACGTTTTGATTTCTTTATTTTATTATTCTTTAATAATAGAGCACAGTGGTAGTTATTTTTCAAATTAAAATGTAATAATGTAAACTTAACTTAAACATGACTGTTCATTTGAATTTAATTTTATAGCAATTATCCACATATTTGCAGTGATCGTATTTAAAAAGGTCGAAATCAACGACACGTAGCTCATGCATCTGAATGTCTTCCTCGTCTTCATCCTATCACACTTAATTAAATTTAACATTATTCCTGCTAATTGTATAGCTTTGACTAATTTTCTCCCGAATATTCTGATTCATTCTAGTCTTCCGGGTCTGGTCTAAGGATCCTGGGCCCTTAAACTGAAATGAATTAAAAAAATGTTATTGACATTTTCACCTGTTTAATTGCAGATGACTCTGAAGACCACACTTTCTCTTCTTCTTCTTTGCACAATGAAGAGTTGAACTTCAAAGGGCGTATTATTTTGACCATCGAAGAGTTTGACTTCAATAATAGGTGCAGAATGCCTTCTACCACCCCTGTTGAAGTCTAAAAATGGAGAGAAAGCAATTCGATTTTTTTTTACATAAACCAACGAGCTAAACAATCTGCGATGGTAAGAGGTAACATATTATAATCTTCATTTTAATCACTTTATAGTTGAACAGTATACGCAATGTTCTATTTATCGCGTAGCTTGTGACTTTTCTTAATGATTAATATTGCTTAGACCCTTCATAGATGTTATAAGAAAAGTTCTGGTATAATAGGTTAAGAAAAATTATTAGGTCAGAGCAAAAATGAATACGTGATTTATGTGACGCGCTTTCTGTTTCAACTCACTTATTTTAACGATATAACAATTATCTTATTTCAGATTTACGTCTTACTTTCTTATGTTCCAACAAACTATCAAACAACGATAGCACCAAGTTGTTTCCCCGGATTTGAACCTGCGACTGTTGGTTTGTAAAGCTAGGACAATACGTCAAAACCATGAACCTTACCTCGTATGTAGACTACATATGTGTATGTAAAATTTGCCTTATTATATTTTTTATCTATTTAAAATATGTTTCATCTCCTTTCAAGCCATAAATAGAATTCTTTAGAAGCCAACATTAACAAAAAGGAAGTCTTAAAAGTCTTAGTTATGATCTATTTGTTTACATAGCGATTGCTAATTATTCATTTTGATATTAGTTTGCAAATAAATGCAAAAAAAAAGTACACAACAAACTATGAAACTAATTTTCCAGTGTCGCTAAAATAAGGCATCTTTGACATTCGCAATAAATTATTTCATGTTGCTATTTTAATGATTAATAATTTAAAGAGCGTTTATTATTTCAGATGATGCGGCTTCGACGGACTCCGATTAAGCGGATTGCTGTGTTCAGTGACAAGTGAACAACGAGCAAGATAAACCGACGAATAAACCTTTTAAGGTTTCTGAGAATATTCCAGCCTCCAGATTCAATGCTTTAAATCGTAAACAATGCTTTTTATTATAATCATTGTATGTATAGTAAAGCCTAATAAGACTCTAACAATATATGACTGTTACTCTTCACATTGGGATGGCTAACTTTAGGTATCTTTTTGCTTTTTTTTAAAGACCATCGACGTGATTTCCAGTTTATTGTGCGACATATTTTTAGTAGTTTTATGATATTTTTCATTCATTGTTAATAGAAAAAATTTAAGCGAAATCATGTATTCACGATATTGATTATAGGTACACATGTAATGTTTTGCTGTTCCTTGACTTGTTACCTTCTGTTGCTTACGCCAATAATCTCATGACAAATATAGTTTAATTTCATTGCGTTGAATTACTTAGTAATTATTTTAACTTTACAACAGACGTTTCAAAGCCTTCCCCGCGTCCATGTTCACGGGACCGGCTAATGACTGCGATAAAAGCCGTAAAACTGTTTATTTATCATGTTACAGTGATATTAAAATCTATTATTTTTTTGGCAATTAAGTAATTGCACTTTTACTTCGTATCTGGCTTACTTCCACTCAAAGACAGATCCACCGTTAAGTAGGTGGTAGGGTCGTCACATCGCTACTACACCTATTCTCATTTGAGGCGGGAATATCATAATTTAATATTTTACTAATAAATTATGATATACTATTTAGTGCCTATCGCCAAAAGTGCCTGATGGCCCGGTTGCCTAAACTCGATTATTTTTTTTGCTTTATAGCTTAGCTTTGTTATAAAACGCAGCACGTTAAGGGAGAGGCGTCGTTTGCAGATTTGCCTTTAATTGGGTCATCAGATCCGCGTTGTTGTCGTGAACGGTCGCGGTCTACTTATGTCGTAAATTTGACTCCGTCATGGTGACTAGCCAATTTAGTCTTTGTTTCTGCACCTTATTTTGTGACTTGACATCAAGGGCTCTCCTCGAGAGAGGGGAACCTTGGCTTACGCCGTCACTTACGTTTACGCGTTTGCAAACTGCAACGAGGGCGCCCAGTTGGGCCGAACCTCGGCTCGTTCAGCTGCAGCATTGACCCT
Organism: Lamproptera curius; assembly: GCA_029286875.1. Taxonomy (NCBI): domain Eukaryota; kingdom Metazoa; phylum Arthropoda; class Insecta; order Lepidoptera; family Papilionidae; genus Lamproptera; species Lamproptera curius. Next base: position 121,469 of record JAGSMT010000264.1, on the reverse strand, counting down.
ATAGTCGAGAGAATCGGCCTGGTACGTGCCGATATCTGATCTTGTCCTTTCCTATACCCGTTAGCCACATGTATCGAGGGCGCCCCGGTGGGCCGAACCTAGGCTCGATCAGTTGCTTTTAGGACTTAATTGAGATGAGTTTTTACCCGACCTATCTGTTCGGTGAAAACCGGCCCGGCACGTGCCGGTACCTAGTGTACGGAGTGAATGGTTGCCCTCGGCGGCGAAGGGCGAAAAGTGTTACGTGTGTACGATTTAACGCGCGCTTGCACGATCGTTATTTCGTCGTCCGGGTCCGTTAGTGCATGGCGCGGTCGCCTATATCGGACGTGTTTCCTATGCTTAGTATGAACCAATTTGCGTGGTACGTAATCGGCGGCGTTACGTACCAGCTCATTCGGATGTTGCGTAGCCGAGTCGAAATATCGGATAGATGCTTGTTTCAAATATTGACGTATGGATGGCAATTCCAGGTCCACGTGCAGGTCAAGGTTGCGCACGCACCAGTGCACACCCGTGGCCCTGCGTATGAACCTGTTTTGCAGGGCTTGGAGTTTGTGGATGTTGATGGGGATGCATGAGCGAACACCGGACTGGCGTAAGTCATGATAGGACGGATAACTGTTTTGTAGAGCAACACCTTGTTACGCAGAGACAGCTTGCTCTTGGGATTATAAAGGAACGAGGCGACCTAGGACGTAGGCCGCTCTGTTTTTGACCTGCTTGATGTGCGGGCCGAAGCTGAGGGTTTTGTAGAGGGTTACCCCGAGGTATTTGACTTTACTCACCCATGGAATTGGGTGGTCTAGGAGTCGGATCATGGGTGGGATCGTCGGCATTCTGTGTGTAAACAAGACTGCCGCGCTTTTGGAGGGGTCGCCTAACTGCGATTTGGAGACGTCGTTGGATGACAAAAGGACATATGCCGGATGTAAAAATGCAGGTGTCGTCTGCGAACAAGGCGGTGCTAACTTTATAGTTACGAGGGATATCGCCGGTATAGAGGGTGAATAGGACAGGACCTAATACGGAGCCTTGTGGAACTCCGGCTAGTAGCGGGTGAGGTTGAGATTTCGATCCCTCGACGCGGTATCGGAACGTTAGTTTCCAGAGAAAGTCTCGTATGATGAGTACGAGACGGTCTGGCACGCCGAGCTTATATAACTTGTATATAAGCCCGTCGTGCCATACTTTGTCGAACGCCTTCGCCACGTCGAGGAAAAGCGCTCCTGTATGTTGGCTCCGTGCCATGCGGGATTTGATGTGCTCTGTGATGCGGTGCACCTGGTGTGTGCAGGAGTGTTTGGCTCGAAAGCCGAACTGGACTGGATTGGGAAGCCCATTAGCCTGCATAAAGTCTTGAAGGCGGGTCAAAACTAGTCTTTCATAGATTTTCCCGAAGCCCTTAAGCAGGCTAATGGGACGATAGGAGGTTGGTTGGTTTGGTGGTTTTCCTGGTTTGAGGAACCCTATATCTTCAGCGTCCTTCCAAGTGTTTGGAAAAATACTCTTGGAGAGAGCTGCGTTATAGATTAGGACTAGGAGGTTAATGAGGTGAGTCGGAAGAATCTTTATGACGCGGTTTGATATGCCATCGGTGCCCGGGGCTTTCCGTGGTCTAAGCTTTTTGATTATCGATTCGACTTCGCTTTCCGTTACTGGTGTGAGTACGTCGCGTGGGGGTAGGTGAGTCAACCGGTCAACCTCGCTCTCTACCTTGCGGAGCTGAGCGGCGCTCACCGGTTGTGAGCTGGGCGAGCATTGAGCCTCGAGACTGTCGGCCAGACATTCGGCTTTTTCCTCATCGAGAAACGCTGTGGGCTTGCCGGGTTGGATAATTGGTGGCATAGATGGATGGCTGCCACCGCCTTTAAGGCTTTTGGGGATGCGCCAGAAGGCCACATGGGAGGGATGAAGGTTGCTTAGATCGTTATCCCATCGATCGTTCCTGAATTCAGCCACGCGCATCTTGGACTGGTATTCCAGTGCGCGTAGCTGCCTTCGGTTCCGCTCGGTTGGATACCAATCGTGGGCGCGAATCGCGGCTCTCTTGCGTCTCAAGAGGTCCTTGATGTCGTTTGGCAAGGCCCAGCGGGGGTTTTTTTTCCACCGGGATTTGCCTCGAGGAGGCCTCGACGACACTTTGAACATGACTTGTGAACGCATGAGCGGCGAGATTCACGTCGTTAGCGGAGTTAAGGATATTTGGGATGACATCTAGATGAGGGAGCTAGTAGTGTCTAGCTGTGACTTTAGCTTATGCCAGTCGACTTAAGTTTTAAGAACATGTTTGGGTTTGAGGTCCAAGCAAGAGCCCCGGGACGGTTCTGAGGTTGGGCTCAAGCCTCTATGCTTCTAAAAGATTAATTTTTTGATTGCAAATCAAGCACATCCGGCGGTGCCACAGAGTGGGAAGTGGGATCAACTCCCAAACCAACCTGAAATTAAGTTTATGGATACGTCTAATGCTACCACGCGGTTATTGTAAAGGTTCCACCAGTGTGCTTACTTTGAAACGCCTGGGGACCCTTTCTCCTAAGGAAAAAGGTGTGTGTTGCCGGCCCTGGACGACCGGACAGCCTGTTTCCTCCCCCCCTGCGAGTCCGCCTGGCCCACCCGGGCCAAGCCATCCCCGACGCCATCAAGAGGCAAGAAGAAAGAAGACGTCGTGTTTGCCGGCAAGATTATATTAACAGTGGGTGAAAAGTGTCACGGTTCGGCAGCCCAACAGGTACGTATCCTCCGGTGACGTAACGTTTGTCCTTACAGCGTCCTCCCATATGGTTCTGTGGAATGAAATCTGTGTTTTAGTTTAACTCTTTTCAATTTTACTTTACGTTTACCGAACTAAATTAAATTATAAAAACACCACCGTGGTATTTTTATAACGGTTTTTACACCCCCCGGCACGGGCGGGGAGGGTAGGACAACCCCCGGCCTCGGGGGGTGCCCATTATGCGCGTGTTTCAAAAGTGTCCGTTATTTTTCCGTTGACGTTGTTGTTATCATTAATCGTCGACCTACTTAAATTAATTTTATTATTTTTAATCACTACTTTCTTTTTCACTTACGTATTTAGTTTTCTTATCATTCTTTTAATTTTAATTCTTAAGTTTTAAATTTAAATTTTATTTTTAATTTTAATTATTAATTTTATCTTTCTATCTTTCACTTACGTTTTAATTTTTATTCTCAATTATTTTTTTTTTTTTTTAATTTTATTACGTATTAACTTTCTCTAACAAAATGCCTACGTTAGAATATACACTCGGACGGGCCCAACTTTGAGGAATTTGGGGATGCCGGGCGCCGTAACGCCATCCGGCCCTATCAATGCCCGATCCAAAAAAGTCAAAGCAAAACTGGTCCACGTCCCTTTTTTTTGCCTTGGAAAATCCATGAGGGATTCCCCGCCGCCAAAGTGAGGGGCGGGGATAGGGGGCCCCCGGACCAAAGATGGGCGGCGGTATACCCCTAAAACCAACGGTTGTTCCTTTCTTTCGCTGGGGCCGCGGGCGTTATAAAGTTCGGGACCCCGCGCGACGTAGCCCTCCCTCTTTTCGGGCCTTTCACCGGGTGTGGGACACCCGGAACGCCCGGGCCCGTGGGGCAAACCGGCGCCCTCTTGAGCCCTTCGGCGGGCACTTCGGCCGCCCGGGGCTCGTGTCGGCCTCCTCCCTGGCCTCTTCGCGGATGCCAGGCGCTCACGGCCCCTGTCCCTTTCCGGCCTCCTTCCGGGCCATCCGTCCTCCAAAGCAAGGACGCCCACGACCTTTTTTCACACCTGCGCACTGGAGGGTGGTCGGCCCACACACGCGCTCTCGGCTTCCAACCCAGGCTGGGCCTCTTCCAGCCGTGTTGGGCCCGTCTCTTCCCCAACGCCACAGTGGTGGCACTTTGGCCCCTGGGGCCGGTACCTCCCAAACACCGGCCGGGAAACCTTGGGACCGCGGAATGTTAGGGAGCCGTTCCTCTTTCTGCCACCACTTAAGAACGGGCGAGGTTCTTTGTTTGACGGCCAGCCTGGGGTGCCCAGCCGCGCTCCATTCCATTGCAAGGGGCGACCGTCTTGCGCCCCCTTATTTCTTCCGGGTGGCAAAGCCCGAGGCCCCCCCTCCTCGCGCCGAAGAAGAGTACCAGGTTTTCGCGGGTCCCGGGGCAAGGGCCAGCAACGGCCGCCCCCGCCGGAATGGTCCGGACCCCTCGGCCCGGATCCAACACCCCCTGGGTTCTTCTTGCATCCCCTTTTTGGGGGTGTCGGCCCACACGGGGCCCCAGGACCATGGACCGACGACTCCGGCGTCAGGCGGAAGGGGCGCTGGGTCCTCCAGTGTTGGGGAGAGCTCCGGAGCTGCCGCTTTCTTCCGCCATTAGGCGGAGGCGTCAAAATGGGCCAAACCCCATCGGCGGTCAGGACGGCAATTTTCATCGTCGGCGACGTCGCGGGCCGCAAACGATTATGTGGGCGTCCGCAGGCGGCGTTCCGAAGCCCGTAAAGTAAAGGGCCCGGATTTTCGAGCGCCACCTCTAGTCCTAGCGCCGGATGCGCCCAAATACTGAGCGACCCCTGGCAGTGGCGAGAATCGCAGCCTGCGAAAGTTGGTGCCACGGCGGTGACGAGGGTCGTCCGCGTAACAAGTGACGTCGACACCCTCGATATTGTGCCACGTAGCACCCAATCGAAACCAACGTTCCACAGAAGCGGTCCCAACACCGACCCTCGTGGAACTCACACGACACCTCGATGGTCCGGAGCCCATCTCGGCACGGGAACTCGACACGTCGATGCGACAGGTAGGCCCCGATCACCTTTGCAGGTAGGGAGGCACCCCGTGGTATCGGAGCGCCTCCTTTATGCAGGCCCAGGGCAGGGTGTTAATGCGTTGGCGATGTCGAGTGACACCGCCATAACACCCTCACCCCGAGACACCGCATCCTGCGTCAGGACCTGACCGCAGCACCGCGTGGACGGTCGACCGGCCCTTGCGGAAACCATACCTGCCACTCCGCCAGATTTGGACCGACGTGCTCCGGGTGCCGGGACGATGCGGGCCGCCACGATTCTCCAAAGGTTTTCCCATCGTCCAAAGCGCCGATGGCCGGGTAGGCGGAGGGCGACTCAGGGACCCCTCCTTTTGGATGAGGACGGGTCCCTGTCTTCCCACCTCTGGGGTAAAGGCTTGAGCCAGACAGGCAGAAAACTCGCCCCTCCCTGGGCTCCCAGGGCGTTCCCTAAGGGACCAGCCGGCTCCCCGGGTCCATCGGACCCAAGGGGTTTTCCATTTAAAGGGGCCCGAACTCCTCCCGGGGTGACTTTGCCCCGGAACTGGGTCGACCTTCATTCCGTGCCATTTGGGGACCATCGAAGGGTTGGTGTGCCCTCTCGCTGTGGGAATAAAGCTTCGGCGATAAAGCCAACTGCGGCGCCAACCTTCGGGTAGTGGGGGCCAAGGACGGCCTTTCATCCACCATTTGGTGGCCGCCCCACGGATCACGTCTAGCGCCGCCAACAACCTCCTCTCTAGCCCGGCGACGCCTCAATATTCCCACCCAGAGCCTCCTTTTTGGCGCTGAAAGGGCGAGCAATTGGCCTCAAGGGCCGGGTCCCTGCCCGTCTCCCCGACAACGGGGTTACCCCTGCCACGATGCACCTCTGCGCATCGCGGCGATTTTTTGGGTTTAGGAGGGCCGGCCCGGGACATCGACGCGTCGGCACACCTGGGGCATTTTCCCCGAGCCCTTGTCCCCTCCACATCCCGGCAATCGCAGAAACCACCGGCCCATTGCCGCCCCTTCAGAGCTCTTTGGTCCAGGCTTCCGAGGCGCCACCTTGGGCCCGTCCTCGGGGTCCGGCCAGGGGCCGGTATGGTGTTCAGGAGGGCGGAACCCCTGAATTCCGGGATGATCCGACAGGGTCCGACGCCCGTTTCCACCACCTTTCCAGCCTTTAACGGGAGCCAGGGCGGGGCTCCAACGAACATCAACGATCGACCCGCCCCTGGGCCTCGTACAAACGGTTTGAACCCTTTTTGGGACCGACAGCCCCGACCTCCAGGAGCCACTCCCAGGGTCCTTCCCGTGCGTCTGCCGCAGGGAACCCCAAAGCCGGGATTTGGGTTGAATCCCCCCGGACCAGCAACAGGGGGTTCTGGGGTGGATCATGACCCCAGTCGGTCCTAGGTAGCCCTGAAGTCGGGAGAGATCTGTTGGGAGAAAGTGCGGCTGAAACGACAAACCAAATTTCTCCCCAACGGGCGCCGAGGCCTGGACCTTTCTTCACATCCCTCGGAGGGGACCCCGTCCCAAACAGACCACTGCCCAGTGTCGGACAAGGGTCCCGGCCCAGTTATTCCTTTTGGATCTTGGCTTCTAAAGTCGAAGAACATCCCATTACCGCTCAAAGGCTGTTTTCCAATCCGCGGAAAGGAAGCCTTATAATGTCGTCCTTCCTTGACGCCTGAACGCTCCAGAGGGCAAGAAAATTTACGATCCTCAAACACATTTGCAATTTGGTCGTATCTCATTGAACCGCCGCACTTCTAAACGGCCTCCCAGGACAGTGCCACAAATTGCCAAATTCGGGAACACGGCCCCGGGTCACCACGACCACGCTGCGGAAGTGCCAGGATACGGGAAACCCAGACTGCCCGACCCGGGACCGCCGAATCCATCCCACCTACGCCCCCGGGCAGGTTAACCCAAAAAGTTAAGGCCCAACGGCCAATTTTCAGGGTGCCCCAAAAGCGCCTAAACGGAGACCACCTCCGCCATCCACAAATCCCCAGGCGCCCACCGGCACCGGCCCATCTCTCCCTTCTTCCCGCCCTCCGGCCTGCTCCGGCGTGGCAGATCCCCAAGCCACCGCGGTAACTCCCCCGCCAGCGTGGCATTCAACCGCCCCGCAACCTCCCAGCGCTCCCGCGTAAAGGCTCACCATCAAACCCCGCGGTAGCCCAAAAACAAAACTCCGCGCAACAAGCTCCACCCGCCACCGCCCACGCGCCAAAAGCGCCCGCGAAGGCCTCCCAGCAAGCCAGCCAAGAATGGCAGCATTGGGACAAACACCGACGTGTTAGTTAACGCAGGGAAACTTCGCTGAAGTCGAAGGGCTTACCGCCAACCGATCCACCGTTGTAAACGGCCGTTCAAGTTACCTGCAAAGTACGAAATTCCTAGGTTATTCGTGGGGTTAAATGGATAAACACCCACAACTTTTGCTTAACAACCGGCCTTGGTCGCGGTGCCACGCGCAATAAAACTTTAGTATTCTTTTTAACGCAAACGGTCACATCCGGGACGATGATCCGATTTGGTCTGAGGACCTCTATGCCCTAGGAAGCGGATTTAATTTTTCGATTGCAAATAAAGCACATCCGGTCGTTGGTCCCAATTACGGGGGAAGAGTTTGCACCAACGGCCAAACCCAACTAAAGGTTTATCGACAATTCTCAATGCTAGACCCGGGAGTTGATTGTATTCCACCGAGTGGCTTGTAAAAATCGCCGGCGAGGATTACGGCGTCTCTGCATGGTAAAATACCGAAGCTTTGTAATCGGCGGTGACCTTGCGGCTAACCCGCAGATCGGGCTTCCAAATGCTTTGGGATTCCGGACGGCGGTTCGATTTCACCCAGGCAGTGATTTTTATAATAAATGAGAGTGCCGCCGTATGGGCGCCGGTCCTGACATTTCTTATGATGTTAAAATTTAGCCATCTTCGGATCTCCTTTCCGGGCTTTAGGAATGTCTCCCTGCACCAGTAGAATGTTCACGTCGTTTTTCGCGGACGGGAATTTTTTACCTTGGCCGTTTGTTTAGCGGACCGTTTCTTCGGAAAAATATTTAAATGCGGTTTGGCGCGCGGCCCGGGCCGGTTTCGGTTGGGGTGTGTTGGCATTTAATTCCCCAATTCCATTGGGTAACCTTGCGGAGTACGGTTAAGCGGGCGGTGAGCCTATCCCGATTTCCCGGAAGTCAACGGTGTTAACTAACACATCGGGGTCCCAGTGCTGGCCTTGCTATGGCTATTTGCTGGGGGGCTTTGGCGGGGCGCGGGGTGCGGCGCGTGGTGCGCCGGTACGCGGAGCGCCCCATTGCGGGCCGGGATTGCCACGCCTGGCCAGGGGCCCGCGGGGCCAAATCCGGCCACGGAGGGGCGGGAAGGAAGGGGGGAAGGCAACCGGGGTGGGCGCCTGGGGATGGTGGGTGGTTCCGCCTTGGGCCAAAGGGCACCCTAGGGGTTTGGGTGGCCTGGGCTTGGCGGGTTTGCCGGCCGGGCCTCGTGGCTGGGACTTCCCTGAGGTCGGGCAAAGGTAATGGGCGCCTGGCCCGGGGCCTTCTGCCGTGTTCAAATCGGCCGTGTCCAATTTGGCATTGTACTGGGAGGCCGGTCGGTGCGGCGGTTGAAAAATGCGACCGAGGTCGCAAATGTTTTCAAAGTTATTTTTCGCCCTTCCGAAAAACGTTGAGCGTCAAGGGTTGACCCGACTTGGCTTTTTGGTCATGGCGGAAACCAGAATAAATTAAACCTCCGACTTGATGAAGCCGAAATTTCCCGGTCGGTAGTTCCTTCGGCAGGCCGGCCCACTGTCCGAAGGACCGCGCTCTTCCGGATCCGCGGTAAGATAGTAATACCTTTTTGAGCAGATCCGGAAGGCCGCCTTGCGCTTACCGTCTCTAACTTGGTTGGGATCCCCTGGCGGAAATCATTAGCCGTGAATTTGACACGGTTTGATAAAACTGACCGTAGTTCGGCCCACTTTTCTTTCGAACCCGATGTGAATGGGCGGGTTTTTTGTCCCTGGGTGAGACTGGTACCGCTGTGGGCAGCGGGCGTGGGGTTGCTGAGGGAAAGCAGATGTTGAGGGCCGGATGCGGCCGGGAGGAGTTGTTTTGCCATGAGGCGGCGGTGGGGGGCCTCCTGGCCTAAGGGGCCGATAATTCGGCAGCCGACTTTGGCGCCCGATTGGTGGGTCCGGGTCGGCGATGAAGCCGGTGAAGAACCTATTTTTGCGCTTTTTCTTGCGCCTTTGGATGGGCAGGCCTCCTGCGTCTAAATCCTCCATTCCCCGGTGTCCAGGTTTCCATTCTTCACTTCGACTTCCATTTGAGTCGGACGATGATTTTTGGGTGTCGGACGGGTTCCGGAACTCATCCGATTTATCTGACTTCGGCCTTTTGGTGCGCGCGATTTTTTGCCCCTTGTGGGCTTGTTTTGGCCCGCGTTGTTATTTGGGGAGGAATGGAAACGTATTGCCTCCGGGTGTTTTAATTCCCTCAATTTGGGCCCCCTCGAGGGCTTCCCATTAGGGTGCAACATCGTTGCCGACGTTGCCAAATTTATCAATGGTTTAAACAGAATGAATGATGGGATGAGCGTGGAAATAACGCGGTGCAAAGCACCCCGGTGAGGCCGGGGTTGTTACCCTCCCCACCCCCAGTGAGCAAATTAAATGTTTTAAAAAGGAATCCTAGCGCTTTGGGCCCGGTGAATCCCAAGACGCCCCAATGGCAAACTCGTTTAAAATGAAAAAAAAATACCCACGTGGGTGGTTGGGGATTTTAATTTTTAACCAGTTGCGGGAAATGTGGATGGTTTTTGGCAAGGGATACTAGTATTTAAGGTTCCCACATCTCAACAGAAGGGGGCATGGGACGCTGAAAGAAGAAAATTGAGAAAAAGAAAAAATCAGGCGACCCACCGGAGCCTTAAAAACCTACGTTTGGCGCGTACGCCTTAGGCTTGACCCAAGCCTTCCGGCACACACTGACACTAACACTGCCGAGTACACTTACTACTGCCGGCGGTCTTCCTTCTTCTTGCCACTTGACGGCGTTTTCAGGGGAGGGGCCCAAGGGTTCCAAGCGGACGGGCGCAGGTAACGGGAGGATCGAGCGGCCTTGTCCGGTCGATCCAAAATGCCACCCTTGTTTTTTCTTTTTTTTCCTGGCAGTTTGGTTTAAGATGGACTTCGTTGGTGGAATTAACCATTTACAACCCGGCGGGATCGGGAGGCCGGAAAACCTTTGCTGCACGGGCTTCTCCTCTTACCTTTGTTGGCTTTACCGGGGTCCCCAGGGGAGACCTCGCCCCGGGCCCCACTATTTTAAACCGTCAGCGATCTAAATCAAAGGGTGCCAGAAGGGCCGAACCCTTTCCGGTTAATGCTTTGATACTTTCAACCCGTTAGCAACATGTATCGAGGGCGCCTGAGCCTGATCAGTTGCTTACGCCAAGTTAATTATTGGTTAAAACCGTTCTATCCTCGCGGGTGAGAAACGGCCCTTACGTGCCGAATTTGGGTACGGTTGCTTGCCCTCGACGGCGAGGACAAAAAGGGCGTGGAACGAAAGCGCGCTTTCAGGATCGATCATTTCTCGTCATCCGGGTCCGTTAAGCGGACCGGTCGCCATATTTGACGTGTTTTTGGGTTTGGGAACGGTTTACGTGGGTACGTTCGGCGGGGTCGCCCAGTTCGTTCCGATGTTGCGGCCGGGAGTTTAAAAAATTCGGAAAGCTTTGTTTCGGGTATTGACTTATGGATGGTAAATTAGGTCCACGTTGCGGGCGGTTGCGCACCACCAGTGCACAACCCGGGCCCCGTAAGGAACCCGTTTTGGGACCGGAGTTTGTCGATGGGGATGCATGAGGAACCCGGGCTGGCAAGTCATAGGGACGGAATTAATGTTTTGGAGGCAATAATTTGTTGGGCGAAAAGCTTTGCTCTTGGGATTTATTAGGGCCAGGCGACCGGGACGTAGGCCGCCCTGTTTTAATTCTTGATGTGCGGGCCGGAAGCGGGATTTATCCGGGGTTTACCGGAAGGTATTTGATTTTTCTACCCATGGAAATTGGGGTGGTTCAAAAGTCGGATCATGGGAGGATTTTCCTTTTTGTTAAAAACAAGACGCCGCGCTCTTGGATGGGTTTATTTGATTCTCCATCGTCGAAACCAGTCACCGAAGCATCTGGCTGGGTTTGGAGAAGGCGTTGGAAACGGAAGGACATGTACTGGATGAAAAGATGGTATCGTCTAAAGAAAGGCGGGTTATTTAATTATGCGGGATGTCATGGGTGTAAAGGGTAAATTAGGGCCCAGGAAGGACCCCGGAACCCGGCCGAAAGGCAGGGTTTGGATTTTTGTTCCTGACGCGGATCTGAACGTTCGCTTCCAGAAAAGGTTTATGATGGTACGGAGAGGGTCAAACATAAAGGCTTTATATAACTTGTTTGGCCCGTCGTGCCCATCCTTTGTCGAACGCCCCGCCAGGAAACGCTCCTGTATGTTGGGCCCCGTACCATGGGGATTTGATTTCCTCCCGTGATGCGGTTGCACCTGATGTGTACAGGAATGTTTGGCCCAAAGCCGAACTGGACTGATTAAACCCATTAGCCTGCATTAAAGCTGAGACGGGCCAAAACTAATCTTTCAAGATTTTCCCGAAGCCCCAGGCTAATGGGGCGGGAAGGGAGGTTGGTTGGGGGGTTTCCGGTTTGAGGAAACCCAAACTTGCCCCTTCCAAAGTGTTTGGAAAAATACCCTTGGAAAGAGCTGCGAAGATTAGGACTGGAGATTGATGAGGTGGTCGGGTTTATGCCTTTCGGGCCAGGGCCTTTTCCGTGGGTTTGCTTTTGATTAACGATTGACCCTTCGCCTTTCCGGGCGGGTGAGTAAACCGTGGGGAGGCGGCCAACCAGTCAACCCTGCCTCCACCTTGTGGAGGTGAGCGTCGTTCACCGGTTGGAGCTGGGGTACTGGCCTTCAGACTGTCAGGGACATTCGGCTTTTCCTCCGAGAAACGCCAGGCCTTGCGGTTGGATAAGTGGGTGGCATAGGGATGGGATGTCTGCCACCGCCCGGACTTTTTGGGATGCCAAGAAGGCTCGTAGAGGGATGGAGGTTGCTTTAGATCCTTCCAATGACGTTCCCTTTAACCAACCACCGCATCTTTGGACCGGTTTCCAGTGCGGTGGCTTCTTCGGTTCCCCGGTTTGGATAACCAATCATGGGCGAATCGCGGCCCTCTTGCGTCCAAGGGTCCTTGATGTTGTTTGGCAAAAGGGGGTTTTCCTCACCGGGTTTGGCCCTGAGGAGGCCCGACGACCTTTAACATGACTTTGGAACGCATGAGCGGCGGATTCACGTCGTTAGCCCGGGATAAGGCTATTTTGGTATGATATCTGGGTGGGGGGTTAGTAGAGTCTAACTGTGATTCTATAAAGATCAACTTTGTTTTTAAGAACTTGGTTTGGGTTTGGGGTTGGTTTCCGGATTTTCAGGCGATTTGTTTCAAAAAATATTCAGTTGGTTACTTTTAAGATTGGTTATCCCTTACTATTTTTTTAAGTTTGTAATTGTTATCATTATAATGATTGTATTTTTTTAATGATATGGACTGTATTCTTAAGTCTGGAAATAAAATGATTTGATTTGATTTGATTTGGATTTAAGAACTGGAGGTGGTCTGGGGGGTCTTGGATGACCTCAGGCTTCTAAAAGGAGGTTGAATTTTTAATGATAGCAAATCAAGCCTTTCCGGTCCTTTCCCACTATGGTGGGAAGTGGGCATCAACGGCGCAAACCACACTGAAATTGAGTTTTATCTGAAAGTTGTCTTGGCCAAGACCAGGGAATTAATTAGAATTCCACCGGTGTCTTGCTGTTGAAATCGCCAACAAGGATGACGGATTCCCAAAGGGCAAACAGCGTCTTGAAGTGGATTGTTCGGCATGCAGTGGCCTCGGAAAAAACCAAGCCATTTAACCGGCGGACCTGTCATGGCCAACCTAACGAATCGGGCTTCTAAATCTTTGGGTTCAGGTTGTGTCGACCGCCACCAGTGGGACTTTCTTTATAATAATATAGGCCGCCGTCCAGCCCGGATTCTACTTCCCTTATGTTGGAAATTAGCGACCTTTTGGATCAAGGTCTGTTTTTGAGAAAACTCTCCTGCCCAGCAGCACATCGACTTCGTTTTCGCGAAGGAATTCCGATAACTTCGGTCTTTTGTTTCCGGAGACCGTCTTGCCGTTAAAAAGGCTAAATTTATTGAAATTGGCTTTTGCGGCCCGGGCCGTTGTTTACAAAAATTGTGGGTGCGTTTTATTTTCCCGGAATTAGTTCAATTAATTTTTCTGTAATTTGGGCGACATTTGGCCGTAAGGCAAGGGGCCTGGGTTCGGCGGTTAGCCCTAACTTCAAGGGTCAACTGTATTTACCAACACGTTTGTTGGTCCCGGAAACCGCCATTGCTATGGTTTAGCTTGCTGGGAGGCGTTTCGGGGGCTGGTGGGCGCGGCACGTGGTGGCGGTGGCGCGCGGGACGCTTTTGGTGCGGCGTTACGCGGGGGTTTGTTTGCAGCGCTGGGCGCTGGGGTGGAGGGCCGGCTGATTGAGCCACCCGCTGGCATGGGCCACGGGGCGCTTGAATTTGCCACGCCGGGCAGGCCGGAGGGCGGAAAGAAAGGAGGGTACCCAGGTGGCGGGGCGCCTGGGGGTGGTGGAAGGCGGAGGTGGGTTCTCCGTTTGGGGGTTTAAACCCTTTAGTTGGCCTGTGGTTTTGGCTTTGTAGTTTACAGCCGGGGAAGGGCGTACGTGAAAGGATTCGCGATCCGGAGGCCGGGGCATCTAAAGGGTGCCCTTTAAAGGGCATTTCCGCAACCGTGGTTTTGGTGACAATTCGGGCCGTGGTGGTTCCGAATTTGACAGTTTTGGCACTGTCCTGGGAGGCCCGGAGTGCGGTGCATTGAAAAGGGAAACCAATGTCGCAGAATGCTTTAAGTCATAGACTTTTTTTTGCCCTCAAAGGCTTCTAGCGTCGGAAGGACGACATTTTATGGCTTTTTGGTCCCGGGATGGAAAGCCTTTGGGGAAATTATTTGAATTCTTTCCGACTTGATGAAGCCGAAGATCTCTTTAAGAAGGTATTTTTCCGGCGGTCCTTGACCACTGTTCCGGAAGGGCCCTTCCGGGCCGGGATTTGTGTACTGCCTCGCAATTTGGGACCACGGTTTTGCACCGTTTCTAATAAATTTTGATTCCGGTGGCGGAATCATTCGCCGGAATTTAACCAATTTTTGGGGCCGACCTTTTCGGCCCATTTGTCTTTTGATCTGATAAGGATTCGGCGGTTTCGTCTCGAGGGAGACGGGGTTTCGGGGGCAGCTTGTGGGTCGCCGTAAGGAAACCAAATTTTAGCCGGATGCGGCCGGCTTAAAAGCAGCTGGTTGTTTTGCCGTGAGGGGCTGGGCGAATTTGAGCGGCCCTTGGGGCCGTAACCTAAGCGGCCCGATGATTTCCCGGCGCCTTTTGGTTGGGTCGGGGGTCGGCGGAACCGGGGATCAAGCTTTGCGCTTCTTGCGCGGGACTTAATTGGGGAGGAAGCCTTCCCGGTCGTTTGCCTTTCGGTTTTCCCCGGACATCCACTTGTTCGGACGTATGGGGGGGAGGAGTCCTCGGGTGAGTCCCTTCCGTTTAGTGTCAGGTCTCCTCCGACGGTTCCGACCGCGGAGGTTTGGTCGGTGCCGACGGGACGACATTGTTTTTCGGCTTTCCGCGGACTTTTTGATTTTTGGATTTTGGCCTCCGGCGGGCCAATAAGGCGCGGATGGCGTCCAACGCTACCAGGGCAGGCTTGTCCTTAAAGTCCTCAATGTTGAGGACGTCCGCGAGGTAATTCAAGGAAGACATTTTAAAATAGAATAAGAAAATAAAAATGTAATAAATTTAAAATTTAAAAGTTTAAAATTGGAAGTTAAAATATAAAAATAATTAATTGAATTAAAAGAAAAATTTTTCTGCTATTTGACTATTATATTTAATGGCTATATCGATTAAAAAGTCATGGGGTTATGTATGTAATTTTCCGAATCTAATACACTTGTTATTAAGACCTTTTTAATTTCATGATATTTGATCATTCTTCTAATTAGCCCAAATTTATTTTTGGAATTATCATTTTTATAAATTTATTTAAATTTTAATACTAGTAACTCTTAACTTATTGATTTCCTTAAAACCTTTTTTCCCTGTTTTAGTTTGGCACCAGCCTTGTGGAGCTTTTTTTTTTTGTTTCCGTGATGGTCCAACTGGAAAAAGGTTTAAATTTGTATCAACTAAAAAACAAACATTTCAAAGAGATTATTCAAAAGTTTAATTAATAAAACTTATTATGCTCATAATTGTTATAGGCATTTTACCGTATCCGATTAATGAATAAAAACGTTTAACAGGTTTACCGATCTTTTGGAAGTTAAGGCCTTTTTATTAATATACCAAATAAAAGTAGCCTTGGTTTTATAGTACCCTAAATTGTCACACTTAAAAACGGTAATATTGAGCGTATTAACAAATACGATCAACCATCATCGTCCATAACACGTTCGTTATTCCGGAAGGCGCGGCGCCGCCGACCAAATTTTGAACCGACAATTTTATCTTTCTTTATTCATCCGTCACTTTTACAACACTCACCAATTGTCCAACTCAGATCCATTGTGCTA
Organism: Lamproptera curius; assembly: GCA_029286875.1. Taxonomy (NCBI): domain Eukaryota; kingdom Metazoa; phylum Arthropoda; class Insecta; order Lepidoptera; family Papilionidae; genus Lamproptera; species Lamproptera curius. The sequence goes on along the minus strand of JAGSMT010000264.1, from coordinate 105,968 downwards.
TCTTTTTCTATCATTTTAAATTCCTTTTACAACCCCACCAATTGTCCAACCCAGATTCCATATGCTGGGATCTTTTTATCATTCATCCTAACTTTCCGAATAAACCCACCAAATAATGTATAAAATTGGTTCAATTTATGTAATAAAAACCTCGCCTTCCAACAAGCGGAGTTTCAATCTCTTCCTCAACCAGACCCGAATCTTCTTATAATATGTATCGGTGAAAGAGGCCGTTTTCGGCTGACGGCGATCGTGTGTGGAGGAAAAAAAAAATCTGAGTTGGTGCATCCAATGATAATTTTAACATCATCATCATAAATTAGCAGCCCCTATCCTTCCACTGGTTTTGACATAAGCCTTGTTTCAATGAAAGCCAAGTTGGCCTGCCCCTGCTACCCTGCCAACAGGGTGGGAGTTTAATATTAAGACAAATTTTACACTGATTATTATATTAGGACCTTATGGTGGTGTTAACCCAGGTTTCACCCAAATCCATAATCATTGTTAAGGTTAATCAGATTCAAAAAGAATACATTTGTTTGGTACTTCCCCAAAAACAGAATTAATCATTTAATGTTGTTTTATATAACATCGGATCCTTAATTTGATCTTATGCAAACCAATTAACTTGCTTCTAAAGTTTATAGTTCAGTTTTTTATTTAAGATGAAGAATAATGTTGAAATCCGGAAATGAAAAGCTTTAAATGTTGGAAATGGATGTCCATACAAGTTCATTAACAATTTAAAAATCTTGAAACTTTTATTTCTTTTTAAGTTAAATTAAATTAATAAAATGTTTATTATATCGTTATTATTTTTATTACAAATTTTGAAGTCAATTAGGCCTCAAGATAATTAATAAAAAAATTTATTAATGGTTTTAAAATATTTATTTTTGTAAGTTTTAAGAAAATGAAGTTATGTATGTATATTTGTGTTAATTATTTATTAAAAAAGTTTAATAACAGATATTTTTTTTTTATTTTATTTTTCAAAGGAAAGAAGGTTTGTTTATTCAAAACCAACTTAATTACAGAATATTTATGTTGACGGAAACGGGACAAATGGTTTACGCTTAGGAATCCAAACGGTTACGATTTTACAAAGGAAAAAAGTAATAGGACATCGATGTTTTTGGTTTTTTAGCTCAATTTTAACTTTTAAAATTAACATTAATTTTGATTTTGATTGGGTAACACTCAATACCAGGCCCAATGGGAAAGCGAGATCAAGACCTTTGTGTTATAATTTGAGAAAATAAGTGCCATTTAAATTTGGAAATTAGGTAACCTTTATCCCAAATTTGGCCAGATGGATAATTTCAATCCTTTAAAATACCAATGTATTTTTTTAAACAAGGGTATTTCCGGATATATTTTTTGTGATATTGATTTCGGAACGATTGAATCCAATACTTGTCAATTCTTAAAAAATGCAAAAGGCATTTTTAACCAATCCAAATAAATTTCAATAATATAATGGAAACCATTCTTTTGAATATTACCAACAATAAATTAATTAAATTGCATCGATTTTTTTTGATTTTTTGTATTCAGTAAAGCGTTCAGCACGCCAAAGCTTTACAATAATTAGCATTTTGAGGATTAGGAACAATTTTTAATATTTTATTTTTTATGTTTAATTTGGGATAAGGAAATTGATTCTTGACATAATTTGTGTTAACATTCTTTAGTGCTATTTGAAAAATAATTTTTATCTATTTTATAATTTGGAACAAATTAGCAACAAAGGCATTAAGGAATGTTTAAATTTCTGATAATTTGATAAACATTTCTTTGTCCAAATAAAAACGTCGTTGCATAAGGACTGGTTTGGCTTTAATTTTTTCCTTTTCTTATATAATGAAATCTTCCCTTAAGTTGATTTAATTATTAAAAACCTTAAAATCTTTATACTGACCATTGGACTTTAAATTTTGGAGGTAATTAAACATTCTATTAAAAACTTTGACTGTTATTAGGAAGCTTTTTATTGAGATAGTCAGTTCCATTTTCCGTTGCATTTTTTCTGTCCTTGTCTCTCATTTTGCCGTCTTTTTCGCACATACTCGTTTAGTGGGGCAATTCATATAGACCAGACCGCCGTTGCTTGATCATTGGAGTGAAATTTCCCGTTGAGTGCACAAAAGGTTCTTGCAACATCATTCATAAGTATAACTGCTTATTTTGAGTAGAAAATTAAAATACCCTCAAAGTTAAATATATTACAATGAATGTAGAAAAGTTTAAAGATGGTTCTGAAATCGTCTTCATTTTTTGTCGGCCTATAAATGACAATTCCGTAAACCAATACGCCTGAATATAATACTTTTTTTTGATATTTGACTGCTTATTTTTAGTTATTCTTTTTTGATGAATAACGTATACTTTACGTAACGAACAAGTTCGGTGATATCTTGTATAGTATCAGATAAACTATCGGTATAAATTATACAATTGAGGGAAATAATTTATAGTAGGGTTTTGAGATTTGATCATCTTTTTATGGTTACATCGTGTCCTTTATCGTCCATAACCAACTTAGTGTGGGGGTAGCACACATCGATGAACTTAATTTTATGTGCCGGGGCGGTTTATATTATTCATTGGGCATCGCACCTAAACTCGAACGCCAGAACCGGAAAACATTAAATTTTTGCGATGCAAAGGTGCAGGATTCGGTTGGTACCATTCACCGGTAAATACGGCATTTTTTATTTTCAAATGGATTCCATTGGGTTCAAAGGAAACCAAAAAACCTTTGGATGTAATTTCGCCGGAGCGCCTGGGATTTTGTATTTTTACGTGAAAAGGATTTTAATGTTTTAATAACTTTTAGCAAGGACACAAGTACTGACGGGCCGCTTCTAGAATTGGCCGGAAGATTATGGGTCCTCGTGGGGAATAACAGTTTAATCCGCCGTTTGGGTCCTGTTGTGTATTTTGGAAACAAACGTAAACTGATCTATCCCGCCCGGGACATTCATGCAAGTCGGCCATTGACAATATGAAAAAAATATGGCCGACTAAAAACAACAAAAAATAAAGGGTAATTATATTCCCAACAGAACCCTTTTATCCCAAACTTTCTTTTGCTCTCCAAGGGAAGTCTGGGGCAATTTCTGGAGTCAAGGCAAGTATGTCATCCATATAAAGGAAAGATAGGTAATGAGGTGAGTTATATAGAGAATTTGGGTTTTAGCAGCCAATATTTGAATTTTGAGGGAAAATTAAATTGCCAATTGATTTTTTCTTAATTCTAGGACAAGCGACCTGATTCGTAAAGAATATTCCATCCTGGATACGAAAAGGAAAAAATTGTTGTGGTGTTGTTTTTCCCGAATTAATAAGTTCCACTTTCGACGCACCGTCTTGTCACAAATGGTCTATTTGAGCCATTTTCGATTCAACTGCCAATGCCATAATTGATGGCTCGAAGCCAGAAGGCCTTGGCCCATTAGGATTCAAATCCATTAATGTGGGCCTTTTGGGGTAGGATTGTAAAACTAATTCCTAAAATATCTTGGAAAAGTTTTGGGTTGATAATATTGAGAACCCTTGCCTTTAACCAACCAAATCCTTTATCTACGGAAACCACAAAGGTGGCAACCTTCCAAAGGTTCTGGGCGTTTCAGAAATTTTATTTATGAAGACGAGAATAACAAGAGCAGTATTGACCTTTGCGCATGTTGATTCTCCATCAATACATTTAACGAACAGTGGAGGGGACTTGCCCTTGGCGGATATTACCGCCACCGTCCATGACTCTCAGGGTTGTCATGCATACTAGAAACGGTACGACCCTTGTTGGGTCCCAAGGGCCCTTGGAGGAAGGCCCCAAATCTCTGGCCTTTGAAAACCTCGATAAATGGCCCAGGAATTAGTAGTAAGGTTCCACCACCCACAATTTCAGATTAATTGTGCCAAGTCTCCATGACACCCCGTCCGTCCACGAGGAAACGTTGGCGACTCCATTGCCCAGATTGTCAGATGGAGAAAAGGTAGCGCAGTCCTAACAGATAAGGAATCTTAAGTTTAAAATGGCTAGCTTTGGTTTCAATGATTTTTTGCGACATCAATTCGTAGTTTGTACAGGGAAGGTCTAAACCGGACAGAAAAGCTTGATAATTATTATTATAAAAGGACGTTTATATTAAGGCCGATTTTCCCGTCCTAAAAGCGCTAAAGAATTTCCTGTTTGGGTTAAAATGTTTCTAGTTTCTTTTTAAATGTTGTCGAAAGGGTCCATTACTCAGCCTGTATTATTGGTTGGCGGGGTGGCAACTTCAACATACCCTAAGAAAAAGGTGCCAATTATTCCTGCCTACCGGTTTGAAGGACATAATATCGATTCTTTATCGAAAAACTGAAACACTAGGGACCATTAGGTAACTCTGACTGAATCCCTTCGGTTACCATGCCTTGAATAGTATTGCAAAAATGGGAAGAAATTTTGTAGCTCATATTTTAAACATCCTTGGTATAGTTATAAATGAATCCAAGGAATTAAATTTCATGTTGTATATAATTAACTAGAAAAAATAATTGTTATGATTAGTCTAAAAATAGAATAATGAGGTTTTTAAGGAAAAGATTTTTAAGTGCTGATGAAGTTTGAACAACAAATCAATTGTTTTGAATTGATTGAACGCACCAAATGTTCATGTTTTAATATTAAATTATAAGGTTTTTTTTTGTTGTCTTTAAAAATAAAACAAAAATTGTTACTTTTTTATATAACTAGATAAATAACCAAAAAAAATTAATATGTTGAAAAGGTTGAAAACACATATTATTTGGAATTTGTTCATTATACATTTTACATATACAACATTACCTTTTTATAATTTACAATCTAGATATTTTCCACATTTATAGGAAATATGTTTTTACACAGCCCAAACTAAACAATGCCTTCGGAACAAAGTTCAGTTCAGTTCTTTGGCCTTGGGTTTATGTAGATTTCGCCAACCGTTTTCGATTAGACTCACAATGTAACAGACTCGTAAATCCAACAAGGTCACGGTTAACAACAAAATTTATTTGGGTAGGAAACAAAATCGGAAATATGAAACCATAAATTAAACTTCCAAACCAAATTAATTAATGGGTCTTAAAAATTTCAAAATAAAGGTTCTATTGAAAAAACATCTTTTAAAAACTGATAATCCTCTGATTTGATTTGGAATTTAATTTGTTTTTCTATAGCCAGGGGAATTTTTCTTTCTTGGAAACGTTTATTTTTCCTTACAAAATTTTGGACCATGTTTGAACTAACCCTGAAATAAAGGTATTTAATTACTTTAAAAGCAAAGACACAGGTTCATTTCTTAGGGCAAATTTTTTTATCCTTTTTTTCAAGTTGATTAAGGGCCATACACAAAACCCAATTTCTCAAGTAAGATTATCCATTGCCGGAAGGGCCTTAAAAAGTCATTCCCAAGTTGTTTAAGAACCATGGTTTGGCAGTCGTTTTGAGACATCAATACCGCCGATCCTAACATCCATTATTAAATTCAGTTTATCTTTTTTGGGATGGGTAGCCCTACATTAGGAATTAAATAAGGGTGATCCATATGGTTAAGAGCCAACCTGAAATTGACTTTACTGGAAAAATAAACTAAGATAATAAGAAAGGGGCCCAGAATAACGATAAAAATCCAGGACGGTAGAATATATTAAAATATACAAAGAGAAAATACGAAACTTTTAATGTAAGTGAATTTAACCTTTTGCATATCGGACAATGTTTTTTATTACATTTTAGTTTACTTTTCAATATTTTTACTATTGGATTCAAGGAATGGGTAAAGTCCTTGAATAATGGATAAAATCGTTTCTTGGCATAAACCTTCTCAAATCGACCGTTTCAATTTTAATATCTTATCAGAAATTTTTAATTTTTTCATCATCATCATCAGCAGCCTTTAATCCGCTACCGATGGTCTGGCCTTTTTGACCGGCAAAAGGCCGGATCCTTTGCTATCGCTGCTAACCGGAACCACACGGAGATCGGTATACCAATGGTCGGGGTTAATGCCAACCTTAACTTCCCAAACGCGGCCCCACTCCAGAAATTTTAATCCATGGCCAGTCCCCTATTGACCTTTTTTACGTTTAACAAAAAATAGATTTTATATTCACAAAAGTCTTAATTTAAATTAGCCTCTATATCCTTTGGTAATATTTTATAAGTGGCCGAACCCCCGCGAATATGGATTGTTTCATAGTGTTTGCCGCCTCGTTGCGCTCAGCACACTATGCGGAACAAAGTCCAAACATGACCCGTTGTCCGGAAAAAATGGGGTCGATAAGGGCGCTTGAATGCCTGCATTGTCGGCCTTGGAGGGCTCCTTGCTGTAAAAGCGGATGGCCTCAGGCGCCCCTCTTGGACAACGTGTTGTTTGTTGCGCTGTCATTTTATAAGGACGGCGTAAACAAGAAGTACCAGAAGGCCGCGTACGGACGGTGCCGGGGGACCGCCCCTGGTGTTGCAACCGGCCCAAGGGGATGACCCCGATACCCCACCTGCACCTGCCCCGTCACCAAGGCAGGGGCCGACCCTCACGCCACGCCACCGTATGAGTCGTCCGCGCCGCAGTGTTTTCAGTCTTACCCAGTTGATGATGGGTTCCCGGACACCCGCGCAGGCCGACGAAAGTATTTCCGCCTTTCGTAGGGGGGTTGCAACAAAGCACCCCGGGATAGATAAGAAGGATATTACCTGGCCTTCATCCGCGACCGCCTCGACATCCAAACAGGAGGAATACTCCAAACGGGTGAAATTCTCGCCACCCCGGTCCACCTTAACCACGTACGTCGCCGGTACCGGGTGTACTACGGTGACGACCAGGGAGGAGAAACGGGAGGCCTTTAGAAGGCCGTATTAACTCCCAGCAACTTATTATTCAACATTGCCCCTGCAGAGAAAAGGAAGTCCCACTCACCAAGGGCTAGAGCCGACTTTCCGCCACCCCGAAAACAAAACAACAACAGCAATAACAACAACAACCAAACCAGCCACTTGGCTGAATCTCCCCCGGCCGATGCCCCGCGAGCCGGTACGCCACCGTCGTATGCCCTTACCGGCCAAAAACCAAAGGGGGCAAACAAACTGGGGCTAATATGGCTTGGCAGTGTGATTTCCGCAAACCACAGCAGCCAACAAATCCGGCAACCACCACCCAACCACGTCGTTTAATATTGTAAAAAAATTATAAAAGTATCTGTTTACTACCCTTTAGTTACTTGGTAATAAAACCTTCTATAAAACGGAACCACGGAACTTAATTAGGGGTTAAATTAAATAAAATTTTATAGGATAAAAAAGTTTTTCAAAATTGTGGTTTTTGAAAATGACGTCCCATTTTTAGCCAAATTCCCGAAATTGAAAAAGGGCGCGAGAACTATGAAGAATGGTGTTTTGGGTTACAAAATTGTTGGTGTTGAAAAACATGGCGTTCCGCCATTACGCAGAGGTTAGCGGTTTCATCTACCGGAAGCTTCCAAATCATAATGCGGTTAAAAGCGAAATAAAGGCTTTATTGATCCATTTGTATGTGCAAACCAAAACGCCCAACAACCTCGATTTTGGGAAAAGGTTAAGGAATTTGTTCGATGAACCGGCCTCCGAAAAATTGGTTTGCTGCGTAAACCTCATCAACATTCGACTTGAAAACCGTGACTGTGAAGAAAACCCAGATGGTTGAAACGGCCACATTACAAGGTACAGGTTTCAAAAATAACAGATGAGTGGATTGGGTGCAATTAATGTTAGGGATTACCGAAAATATTCATTTTGGGCCAAGAACATTCGGCATGAAATAATCAGATGTTTAAAAAGGGATGGGTGTGGGAAATTGGATCTGTTTCCGTTTCCAGTTCGTTTTGCCGGGAATAAGTGAATTTAAGAATAATAGTAATAAAAATTGAGAGGACAGAAACTAAAAACCTTCAAAGTCTTTTAAAAATCTGAAACAAACGGCCCTAAAAAAACGTGTCCGACAAATTCAAAAACAAAAGAAAACAATTAATGCTTTTAGGCTTTTTTTGAGGGAAAGTTCAATTGGATTTGTAATCGAAGCCAAGGGAAAACAACAACGAAAAAAAATTGTCAATCCATTTATGAACATAAAACCAAAGAATCAAATTGGAATAAAACGTTTCCCCGGTTTTGTGTTCGGGTGATGGTAATTACATTTGGAAATGTAGAAAAATCCAGTTTGATGTATTTCCCAGGTTTCAACAAACTTTCTTTCCGTAGTAGATGATTGAGAACAAAAATGAGTGTTAAAAAAATCTCATTTACAATAAAGGGCCTCTAGTTGGAAAGGCAGAAAAGTTGATGGGGCAGATTTACACTAAAAAATTTAGAATTGGCGCGACAGCCAAAACATCCAGTGAAACCTGGCAGGTTTAAACAAAAGGTACCAGTTTAATAAAATGAAAAATGGAGCTACTGGGTATCTCCAACAGATATCAAATATAGAAAATATAAGTGTACAGTGTTGGAGGGGAAGCGAAAGAATTCTTTTCACCTAACTCATCAACAAGAAAATCATAGATTTGGAACCAGGGTTTCCTATGGAGAATCCCTTGGAGGATCAGGAATGTATTTTTTGGACGACTATGCAAAATGGCTTTATTTTATTTCATGAAACAAAGTCTGAAGTATTTAAACATTTTAAAGATTTTCAGTCCATGGTTGAAACCAGAAAAAGGAAAATTAAAGCGGACAATAACGGCGGGGTACTGCCAAAGACTTTGATAGATATCGGACAAAGGCACAATTATCAAAAGAACTAACCCCACACACCAGAACAAAACGGGTTGGAGAATGAATAGATCTTTGGTGGAAAAGGGATGTCTAATTATTGATGGGGCACAAAAAGTTTTGGGCAGAAGCCTTGCAATCTGTTTTTTAAAAATCGGTCCAGGTTTTACCGGATTGAATGAATGACTATAGAAGGGAGGAACAAACCTAATTAAGTCATGTTCGTATTTTCAAGTAAAAGCTATGATATACCCCAAAGAAGAGGTTGAAATGGGATGGGGCCAAGGAACTCATTTGGTTGGAATGCAAAGAATTGGAAGGGCTATGGGTTTATGACCCAGAAAATAACTCTGTCCAACAAGCGAGATCTCATAATTTGGAAAAGCGAGTAAGGGATATCCCATTGTCAAGATTCAGGGAGGATCAGGAACATGAGGGAAAAAAAGGAAAGTAGTTTTAATGAACAGATATTATGAGAAAGGATATCAATGTACCAGAGTTCTTCGGTAAGTGACACATATGATGCTTGATAATCCCAATTTAACATCAGAATTAAGAGCGTCATAAATATGAATCAAAAGTTACAAAAAACAGGGGAAAATACCTGATGGGGCTAAACCATTTGTTAACAGGCGAAGATTCAAAGGAATTAACTCAGGAAGCCTTAATGGACCTGAAAACAAACAATGGGAGAGAGCATGGAGGAGGTAGTATTCAGGAAGAATTGAGGGAACTTGACACCCTGACTCTACAGTAGTGGGAAGTGGGATTTAAAAAGTATACAGTGTTGGTAAAAGTGGGTTCTAAGACTTGTGGAAGGTTTTTTCAAAAAGGCGGGATAGACTACAGAACTTTTCCCGGCTAGTTTCTAAGATTTTGTTTTCACTGTCATAAAATTAGTTTAGATATAGTCATCTCGATTAACTACAGTTTTAAGGATTGAATGAATGGTTATGGAAAAACCTATAAATTATAAAGATAGGGTTAATATGAATAAAGTGTTAAAAGCAAAAGCTATTTTGGACTCAAACAATCATGAGGCTTGGTATCAAAAAGGGAAAGTTATTTTTGACTTTTATATGTCTAAAAATAGAAATAAGAATATTTTGTTAGGAGGCATAAAAACATGTTTATAAAAGTAATTATTGGGAAACAAAAAATATGACTAATTTTTTACTAAGAGCTTGGGTTCTGTGGAAAATATTTCATAGAATGCTTTGGGGTTTTGTTTTAATAATTATTAATGATACATGATTTTGTTAAGGAGGTAAATTTGTAACAAAATGGATAAAATTCTTTACTAAGCGCCATTTAGTTTCCTGTGTCAATAAACTGTCTATGAAACGGGAACCACTGTGTTTAACTTATTACTCAAAAGGATCACAACTGCCACTTACCCAAATTGTGGTTGAAAATCTACAAGACTGGACAATCTTCCCGGTCTGAAGAATTAATGGTTGGTATCGAATCCCGCCCGATGGGAAGGGATGATTCATTCACCCGGGACAGGGCGGGTTCAAGCGCTACCTGAAAAACATCCCGAAGAACAATACTCCACTGGTACGTATAACCCCCGACAACAATTCAAATTCAAATTCAAATATCTTTATTCAATATGAAGGTAACACTGCTTATTGATTGTCAAGGACGCCACCGCTAAAGTGGGAATACAGGGGTTACCGTCCACGACCCTAGCGCTGGAACTTGCGGAGGCACTTAAAGAGAAGGGCTACCCGGTCCAGTTTTGTTGATTGATCTCACCGCTGCGAAACAGACCTCACTGCATATATTTCGTCCAGCTGGACAGACTGAACTCCAAAAGCTCTACCAGCTGGACGAAGTACTGTACATGCCAGAAATCACGGTGGAGGCCTGGAGAGGAAGAACTGGGCCGGCGCAATGCCATAGGTGTCAAGCATACGGCCACTCCTCCTCGCACTGCTACAGACCAATTAGGTGCGCGGGCGAGCACGCTGCATTCGACTGCCCCAAGCCGCGGGAGACGCCCGCCATCTGCGCCAACTGCAGCCGCGCACGTATGGCCAACGACAGGAGGTGCTCCGTTTTCCAGAAGGAGGCGAGGAAACGGGGTCTCCAGCTGCCTGGACCGATGCCGCCGAGACCAGAGGGTAAAAGTCTCAGAAGACGGCTGGACCACCTTTACTAAAAATCGCCAACAACCAAGCCTTAGCCAGAACAATAAAGTCCGGCGTAAACAAACGCCTTGCTGAAAAGTGCGTGCGTCCGGCCCTGGACGCGGCAGGCGGCAGGCGAGGCCGTCGGAGTGCGGACGGCCGCGCGTCCCCCCACCCGGGGGCGATGAACCGAGACCAGTGAGACACAGTGCTTTCGCCGCACCTGGCCTGCATCGAGGGCAACGACCAAAAATAACGTTAGTGATAACAACGCTAACGATCACAAAAGGGCTACGGAAACGGCGTCTTCTGGAGAAGAATTGTCTAACAAAAAACGTCGTCGTCGTCGCAAAAACAATGTCGGGAAATTGGATTCTCAAATTTTACAGCCTATCCAAAGTACTGAAAATTCACACTACGCATCACTCCAGCCTTCAAATGGTCCATTGAGCAGAAGTGCTGTACGGCCCATCACAAGAGCAAACAACACCAGAAGCATGTCACAAGTGAGCAGGGGCGAGCACGACGTCACTGCAACATCTTCTCAAGGCAAGCACACACTGCGTAAATCGGTAAAGTTTCGAGTCAGTTGAGACGGGAAATTAGTCGAAGCGACGGATCGTCTGCTCCTAAGTTCAGTGGCAGACACCACGTCACTGTAACAGGAATAACCGTAGATCAGTAGAGTGAGAAGGCGGCTGCGGTTAGGCAGGCCTTTGACGGTACAGCTGAATTGTTTGTCCTCGCTGCAATGGCGACAGGGCGGGAGCCAGTTAAAGGATCTGGAGCGCCTTGACCACCTTGCTTGCCACTTTCAATGGCTAGTACGGTTGGGCTAATGTACTGGAACCTGGGAGGTGGTAGCTCGAGAGCGGCAGAGCTGCGCACCCTCGCCCAGGAGCATGTCATACTTCATAAAATCTAATAAGCGGGCTGGACAAGACGTTCGTATATTTTTCCAAAACCCTTGAGGAGGCTAATGGGACGATAGGAATTGGAAAGTGCAGGTGGTTTGCCGGGATTGAGGAACCCTATAACTGCAGCATCTTTTCAAGTGTTTGGGAAAATACCCTTGAAAGAGCTGCGTTATATATTAGGACAGGAGGTTATTAAATGATCCTAAGTTTTAATGACGCATCCGTCGGTGACCGGGCTTCGAGGTTTGAGATTTTGATAATTGACTTGGCTTCGCCGGTTACCGGTGAAGTTAAATCGCGAGACGAAGTTAGTCAATCGATCGATCTTGCCTCCACCTGGCGGTGAGCGGCGTCCGATCAGTTGAGTGCTTGGCGTGCATTGAGCCTCAAGGCTGTCGGCTAGACATTCGGCTTTTTCTTCGTCGAGAAACGCTAAAGGTGCATCGGGAAGGTTAGGATGGGATCGAGGCGGCGTTGGATGAGTTCTGGTACCGCACTTCAGGCTTTTGTGTAATTGCCATAAGGCAAGATGGGATGGATGCAAATTGCTTAGATCTGTATCCCACCGATCGTTCATGAATTCAGCTATGCGCGTCTTGGAATGATGTCGAAGGGCGCGTAGCTGTCTCCGGTTCCGTTCGGTTGGATACCAATCGTAGGCACGAATCGCAGGCCTCTTGCGTCGCCTGAGGTCCTTTATGTCGTTTGGCAAGGCCCAGCGGGGGCTGTCCTCCACCGGGACTTGCCTCGAGGAGGCCTCGACAACACTTTGGACATGTCTTGAGAGCGCATGAGCAGCGAGATTCGCGTCATAAGCACTGTGCAGGTCTTTCGGGATGGCATCTAGGTGTGGTGAGCTAGTGCAGTCCAGCTGTGATTTGAGCTTGCGCCAGTCAACTATGTTTTTGTAAATGATATACTGGGATTCAGGGGGTCCTAATTTAAGGATGACTGGACGATGATCGGAGGGTAGATTCTCTATAACCTTTATACCTTTGATTTACCTTTTTTTTTGAGGCGGGCAATATCAAGCACTTCCGATCTGTGGCCTACCATGTGCGGATAGTGCGTATGCTTAATCGGTGCAACGACACTGAAGTTAGTATTTCTGATGTGCATCTGGTGCTGAACCTCGCGAGTTGATTATGTAGCTGTTCCATCGGGTGTGCTTGCTATTGAAGTCGCAAGAATGACGGCGTCTCTTAGGGAAAATAGCGTCTCGAAGTCGGATTGAATGATCTCGATGCGCTTTTACGGTAATTAGACCGAGGCTATGGTAATAGGTGCATGTCCTGTCATGACTAGCCTACAGACCGAGGCTTCTAGATGCGTAACGTTGACGGCGTGTCGGTGCTACAGTTTAGTGGCTTTTATAATAACGAGCGTGCCGCCGAGCGAGCGCCGGCATTGGGCTTCGCAAAGCGCTTGATGGTTTGCCACCCAGGAATAGGTCGGGGGCGGGAAGGATGTGAGGAGAGGCACCGGGCACCTTGGGACCGGATGAGGGCGGTGCTTGCGCTTGGGCGCTTGGGCACCCTGGTAGTTAGCCCGGCGCCGGTGCTTTGGCAGTTTACGCATGCCGGCGGTTCATATTCGGTCTTCCTATCTCTGGGTCTAGGGCAATCAGGAGTGCCGTGGTCACCAAGGCACTTAACGCAGCGATGGCATGCGTGACAGTTCCGGGCATGACTGAATGAATGAATACATGAATGAATGAATGAACGTCTGAATGAATAAATAAATGAATAAATGAATGAATGAATGATTGATTGGACAAATGAATGAATGAATGAATGATTGATTGAACAAATGAATGAATGAATGAATGAAGGAACAAACGAACGAATAAATGATGGAACAAATGAAAAAATGAATAAATGACTGAATAAATGCATGAATGAATGAATGAATGAACGAAGTAAAGAATGAATGATTGAACAAATGAATGAACGAATGAACAAATAAATGATTGAACAAATGAAAAAATGAATAATTCAGTGGAGGACTGAAAGAATGATTGATTAAACAAATAAATGAATAATCGAACGAACGAATGAATGATTGAACAAATGAAAGAATAAATAAATGACTGAATGAATGAACAAACGAACGAATAATTTAACAAATGAATGAATGAATGAATGAATGATTGAACAAGTGAACGAATGAATGAATTAATGAATAAATGAATGACTGAATGAATGAATGATTTAACAAATGAATGAATGAATGAACGAATGAATGATTTAACAAATGAATGAATGACTGAATGAATGAACGAACGAATAAATGACTGAATGAATTTACGAACGAATGAATGAATGAATGAATGATTTAACAAATGAATGAATGAATAAATGAATGAATGAATTAATGAATGACTGAATGAATAGACGAACTGTTAGGATGGCGTTCCGTGGGTCCTTTTTAAAAAAACACTTTTATACTGCTACAATTTTAATGAAAAAAGATATACACTGAGGTGTGTTACAGGCTGCTTGGACTTAAATACTGCTTGCTTTTTGCCGTATGATTTGCCCTTTTATAATGTTTGTATAACGCGGATGCAACGGGGGTTATTGCTGTTGTTGCGTTTTGTTCACACATTTATTTATTCATAACATCTCCCCCCTTTAGACTGAGCTTTATTTTTTTTTTAAATTAAGCGAAGGATTATTATTACTTTTTATTGTCAAGTGCTATCATTAATGTAAATTTGTAAAAATAAAACTCAGTTTACAATTTAGAATGTACTCAAAATTATTAACATTTTGTTTATTATTGAAAACCCTAAATATAGAAATGAAACTTAAATTTAAGATAGGAAAAGAGTAAGGTAAATAGAGATTTACAAATCAAAAATTGCTTAAATTACGGTTTGATTTATCAATATATCTAAAAATAGTGTTAGTTTTTCTCATTTCTATGTTCGATAGGCTTTTTACAGATTTTTTATCGGAATCTGAGTCTTCTGACATTTCAGTAAGTTCAATTGATGTACTAACATTATTATTTCTTTTATTTTTCTTTGAATTATAGCATTGATTAAATATTTGAATACAGCAAGAGGTATTACTAGAACAAAAACATTTGTTATAAATCTTATAGGCAATAAAACAAATTATAGCGACTATCATCACATAGGTCATTCCTGAATAGTAACTGCCATATTTTACAATGTGTGACTGGTTTTCACTGTCACGAATTTCGTTTTCTAAATGATCTAGTTTATGTGCAGCTAATCTAAGAGATTCCAGATCAACATTTGACAAACTAATGGGATTTATAGTACGAGAAGATTCAGTTAATTATATTATATTGGCAACAATCGTCTAAGTTAAATCAAAATTTAAACTTATTTCACTCGTACAATAGAATTATATTAATTGAGGCATAGCAACTGTAAAGTTTCAAATAAGCTACACAGTTATTTCAAGCGTTAAAATTCTGTTCCTTTGTAAAATATAGTCAGTTATGTTATTATTACATTTCATAGTTACAAGCACTAGCACAATCAACAGCACATGAAGCATGCCACAAGCAAGCAGGGGCGAGCACGGCGCCGCTGCAGTAACTTCAAGGCAGAGCACACTGCGTACCGAATCGGTTAAATCTCGAGTCAGTAGAGATCGGGAAACATTCGAGATCAGAGCGACGGAGTCGTCTGCTGCTGAGTCCAGTGGCAGTCGACCACGTCGCCGCAAGGAAAATCGTAGATCAGTAGAGGTAGTGGGCGACCGCGAATCAGGGCGAGGCCTTCGACGGTACGCTGGAATCGTTTGCCGCTTTGATTGGCCGATTCGTTAGTACCGTTGCTGGCCTCATTCGAGACGTCCTCACTGCAATGGCGACAGGGCAAGAGCCAGTTGCACCGATCTGGGGCGCCATGCCCACCTTATAACCGTCTTTCAATGGCTGACTCATTTAGGATAATGTACTGGAACCCGGGACGTGTTGGCTCGAGAGCGGCAGAGCTGCGCATCCTCGCCCGACGCCGCGACTAGATATCGCCACTAGGCGTGCCCTACCGTGGTACGGCCGTCTTAGTTCGGTGAGATCTAGTACACGGTGAAATTGCCGCAGTACATATACACATATAACGGACATAGCAGCTAAATCCTATGCAGCACTGTCGGGAGCAGGGACGCCCAAACCGACCGGTATCTGCACCGAGGACTTCACCACCATCCAACTACACCACCACCGATGCTAAAGGAAAGGGAAAGATGAGCATCATCTCTAATGTCGTCATTAAACCGGCTGACAACGTCAACATTGACAACAGCCAGGCCGGACCGTCAAACGCCGACAAAATTAAAACAAAAACGAAGACATAACCCCCAAACATAGCCGAGAACCTACCTGAATGTACCATCCATTTCGCCGAGCTAAAGCGATGATTAGGTACAGCTCCGAATGCCCAACCATACGGGTAAGGGGTTCGATTCCTTCGGATGAGAACAAATACATTCACTGGTTCGCCTACACACCGATGGCACAGATGCCAGCAAAAGTGGCCATTCGGAACTACCAGCCGAGACCGACAACGGACGAAATTGGGTCGGCAATAACAGAGTTGAATTTGATAAAATACGTTAAGTTAATACCACCAATCAGAAGCAGACCACAGCGTATTCTACGCCCAGCTCGAGCATATGGAGGAGATGAGCTGAATAGGCTGTATGCGGTCGAAGATCTACTTTACATGCCGGGCTATTAATCGAAGCTTGGAGAAGCAGACCCGTCGCGCAATGTTACAGATGCCAACAGATTGGCATGCTATCTGTGATGCTCAAGCCCATAGTCTGCGTACGATGCGCTGGCCACCACCCGGCACCTCAGTGTGATACAGAGAAGACGGCCGCTCTGAAGTGCGCAAATTGTGCCCGTGCGCACACCTCAAATGACAAAAGATGCCCGATCTATGTGCGAGAGGCCCGCAAGAAGGGAATCCAACCCAATTCCATATCCCCCCAAGCAACAACCAAAAGTTGTCAAGACAAGGGATGGACGGTGTGCAATAGTGTCCAGAAAGACAAACAGATATGCCACCACTACCGGCAGTGACAGCGAGAACACACAAACGCGCACAAGAGCCGAACACTCCACAATCACCGCAACAACATACTTCGCAAAACATCGCGACAAAAAAGAAGCGCAATAAAAATAAGAAAACAAGTACCGCACACGAGTTCAAAACAAACAACCTGTGAAGAACACAACTTTAACGCCGCCCGCTGACGTTGCAACCTCTGCGTTGCAAAAGAGAACCTTGTTGATCCTTTTTTTTGTTTTGGTTTTCCTACCAATCCCGTAACGAGGCTGAAGTGGTGATACCGACTTCCGCGTATCGTAAACATAAAGTCAAATTCGTTAACGAAAATACAGATTCCGATGCGGCGGAGTGGTCCGCTGACATCCGACGCCGCGCATCTCGCAAGGTGGGTGGCGGACACAGCTTAGGGCAAGGTGGGTGTGTACACAACGTTCGCAGAACAAATCGAACGTTTTGTCTGGACCGTTGCCTCATTATTTTCCGAAGTTCTCGCTTTTCCAATCTGAAGGACTTTATTGAACAAGCACCGAATGCCCGCCCACACGACAGAAACATTTGCTTCATACCAAGAAATGACAGGGAATACAGGGCAATACAATGCTACCTAACCGAAGCATCCGAAATCAATAAGGACATCCACTGGTACGCATATATCCCCGTACAACAAACGTTGGAGAGGTGGTAACGAAGCTAAACGTTTCTATTATTTTAATAACCATTGTTGACAACTTAAAATGTGAAACAATAATAAAAATTTTTTGGTTATGTTGCATGAACCTTTTGATGACAATTCAATAGATTACTCCAAATATTTTGTAAAAGTAGAAGTGTTGAAATAGACAAATAAACAAACAGCATACAATGAGAAAAGAGTTTAAAAGATTGTAGCATCTAAAGGTTTTGCTCGGTAATTCTTCTTGTACATTATTAAATTGTGAAGTTATTTTACAATGAACTTCCACACAAAGAATTACCTGATATCAAATCTCATCAACTGAAGTACTTAGCATCAATTATGCCTGCTAAAATTTTAATAGATTTGTGCCAACCTTTTCACCTTCTACTTTCTAACCAAAAAGACAACTCTTATCTCAAAGTCTATTTGTCACTACTTTTGGAATGCCTCTGAAACTAAAATGAAAAAATAGACAAATTTATACTTTTGAAATTTTAGAAAAACATTAACAAATCTTAAAAGTAAAGAAACGGAGAGGAGGAGAAGGAATATGCCTAAAACAAAAAATGTTTATTGTATGAAAGAAGTCAAAAATATCAATAAACGGCAGAAAATATTAATAAAGACAAAGCATAGCTGAAATAAAAAGGCTAAACAGGAAATATTAAAACAGGAAAAAACACTGGTAAGCTGATTTTTATCACATAGTGCTGGTCACTTGTAACATGTACTGGCATCTGGCTGATAAAATACTATTGAACTACTATTGAATAGTATAAAGTTAATGTAAAAGTATTATCATTGTCTTTTATTCCTCAAAACGACAATGACAATAAACTTCTGGTTTTATATGCCTCAACTGTTTTATTTATGATGACTTGATGCTGATTGTGAGTCTTTTGAAGATAAAAATGATAATGAAGACATGTTTTAGTTATTAATAATATAAATACAATACTATTTTGCCATCAATTTAAATTTATGTTTTATTATCAGTGCAGCTCACACCACAATGTTATGGCCAATTACTTTGATTTTATGATTCATATTATTATTCCTATGAAACCTTGTGTTGTAATTCAAATTATAAACATCAAAAATAAACATATACTGTGAGTTTCATTTATTATAAAGTTATAAATTAATATTAATTATGTTTTTACATCAAATGTAATTTCTATAGTAACCATTGTATATAAATTTTAGTACATATTACCAACATAAATCGTTTGAAATGTGAGCTTCAAGTTATGTTATGTTACAAAAATTCAAAGTAAATTGTCACAGAATAACTTTTCTTGAAATCTTATACATACATACAATTATTTTAAAGAGACTCCATCAATTAATATTAAACAAAGTTATAATTTATTTTTCTATACAAGAAACCAAGTTTAATATCTATAATTTATAAAGAAAACATTATCTTCCCAAAACAGTGTTAAATAACATTTCCTCTAAATACGTAAAATAATTGATAAATCAATTATCGGAAGTAAGTTTCAAAATGTGTTCTATTCTAATTTAAATATAACGACCGCCCTCAATTTCTAAGATATTGTCTACTATGAGATAGGATGCGCATTCAACGATAAAATAGAAACATCGATATTTTCTTATTAATTAAGTTAATAAAAACATGCATCAATTGATTTTGGTGAAATCTTCAATACTTGTAAACATTATCAAAATGTTTATTGTTCTTTTAGGTCTGCTAGTATGCATAAGTATGGACAGCTAAATAGTAATAGTAGATAGTTGCAACTAGATTTCAAATATTTTCATTAACCTAAAGTCAAATAACACATTAATGTAAGCAATGTCTTCATTTATCAATATAATTCTTTTAATTTGTTAAAGAATAAAATAAAACCATTTATATGATGAATTGTCTGAAAAGTTAGATGATCCATGCGTCGAATGGGCATGTAAAAGGCGGTCCACCCACCAATCCGCATTGGACCAGCGTGGTGGATACGGTCCAAAACCCCTAATGGATAGGGGTGTATTAGGGAGGCCTTGTTCAGCAGTGACTATCAAAGGCTGATGATGATGATGATATGATTTCAGGTTTCACGCGTGTCACTTTTACTTTGTAATTTTTATTTCATGGAACGAATTAGATTTGCAATTGACTTTCTTAATAATGCATATAATATATTAAATATTCGGAATGTATCGTATTTATTACTATCATTTTTTTCTACGGTAATGTTTCTTCTGAAAATTTGAATAAGGTTCTGAAAAGTAGATAAAACAAAAAAAATCATCATCATCAGTCTGTGTTATGCCACTACTGACCTAGGCCTCCCCTCACTGCACGCCTTCTTTTACTACGGTTTATGAGTTACCATAAAAATATCGATGTTAAAATTTCTAACATCGGATATCGCTACCGATAGGTTCAAATGTTGCAGTAATAAAAAAATATTAAATATTTACAGATGTTGCATTAAAAATAAATACACAAGAATTGGTAAAAGAAAAATACATAATTGAAATTTATTTTTGAATTGAAATTTTTTAAAAAGCAGCAGATTTAATAGAAGTTACATCGGAGTACCCAACTTATAACTTGCCTCATAACCATTACAAAACGTTACAATCCATGTATTCAATTACGTAATCTTCTGAGTTGAATCATTATATTCCTAATATTAAACAAGGATTTAATAATTTTGTATTCTATAGTTTAATAGTGCTCGTACACATATTTGAAATATTAGTGAAATCATGTTCTGATTTTGAAGTGGGCTTTAAAATTAAAAAAACTTTTCATTAAGAGGTTCACGAAACTGTTTTGCAAGATAAAATTGAGAATCTTGAGTGAAATTGAGACGAACAACATTATTGCTATTTCGTTTTGAAAGTGTCGATTTGATCAACGTACGGAAAATAATGTTATAAAACTGAGCTGACGTATGATCGATTGCGGTTCATAATATCGTCCATTTAGAGCTCAGTTCCTGTTTCGGTGTAGCATTGTGCTATACTATTCTATTTTAACGCAATAACTAATCATGAAATCTGCATCTAGCCCAAATGCTACTGACCATGTTATGCTGGTGAGTGTATTTTTTTATTATTTACGTCGAATTTATGTCATATTTACTTGTTTTCATAATGACATAGCAGTTCAAATGTTACTTATAAATTTAAAAGTCTAAATATACATAGTTTTATATAAATCTATTTACTTTATTATAATTAGCACTACCAATTTGTATGGACTGCTCTTGAGTTTGTGTTTTATGTGATATGGTGGTTATAGATTTTGTTGATGTTAAGATATTTTGTTTCGTTGATTCTTAGTTGCCTTTTGATTTTTGATGAATGTTAAATAGACACGATTAAAGCGCATGTCTTGTTTGATTGATGATTTTATTTGCCCCAAATAGGTCCTATAAAGCACAAAGTTACCATAAGTTTTTAGCAAGTTGCCTTTAAAGACCTACATATTTTATTGTTCATTTGTTACTGGCAGGTTGTAAATGCAGCATCTATAAACCATGCAGATGGCTGAAATTGCAAAGGTATTTATCACCACATATCCTACTACTTATTCTATAGTTATAAATATTTACATATAATTTAATAAAATTCTGAACAAGAAGGTTTTTATGATATCAGGAATAAACTTTTAACATTTCACATAAAATTTATTGACTATGTGCACAGAGATTTTTTAATATTATTTATTTAATAAATAATTTTCATCCTCAGTAAAATCAATTAGTTATATGGACATGGTTTATCTTAATTTTATCATTGTATAAAACCATAATAATTAATAAATTAACAAAATTATCCTTAAGATTAAATTTATCTATTTAATATTATTTTTTTTTGTATTTTGATTATTTCTACTACCATTGTTTTAATTACCTAGTTATAAAAATTAAATTTGTAAGTAATATTTAATATGGGCTTAGCTAAGTTAAGTTGTTGGAGTTTTTGAATGAATAAATTAAAATTTTGTTTTAAAGTGTCTAATAATTAAATAGAAAGTTTTTGGTTTTGTGTGTTTATTATGATTTTGTTTAACAAAACTTAAAATTTTTGCTAAAGCAGGTTCCAGTTAATTAGTTGATTAACCATTTTGGACTAACATGTTTCACTATTTATTACATTACAGTAAAATATTATTGAATTATGTGTAAGATTATTTTTTCAAAATTAAGGATTTTAAGCTACACTTATATTGTCTTCTTGTTAAGCAAAGGTTATTACCATAAAGTGATTTGATTTTAAATTAATATACATGTTATTATCTGAGTAATATTTGATCAAGAGGTTTTTTTGTATGAAAGATATAGTTGTTGTTTTTTACCATACTGTTTTAATTACATAGCTCTTTGGAGAACCTTATTTATTCTGTTAGCTGTTTATTATTTTTTTAACATTGGCTTTAATTTAGATTTGCTCCTTGTTTTTATGCAATGCAATTATGCAACTTAAGAATGCAATTTAAAACGAAAATAGGTGGCGCTATGCATGCCTTTCCCCTAATGACTTATTAAGGGATGTCACTCGCTTGCACGCTAGATGTTTTTTCTATTAATTATACAATGTAACCACATATCTAAATCATGAGGATAGTGTTAATAGAGTTAAAAAATTGTAAGTAGTGGTTCCCTAGTTTCTAAATGCAAAAATATTGTTATTTACAGATACTTCTGACATTTATGTGCGTTAATTTGCTTTTATACACGTGTGTAAATATTTCGCAATTAATGTTTTTTTCGATCCGTATTTTAAAACCATATATAGCTATTGTCAGAACTGAAAATAACGCCATCTAGTCAAGGAGTTTACACTTGTTAACCGGATTCTATGTTATACTAGTTTAATAAACGTTTCAAATAGTTGTTTTTTTTATGAATAATTAATATTAGTAAATAAGCTGTTAAAATAAATCTGTAAGTTATCGAAAAATATACTAAATGAAGTGTCTTAGATTTTTCAAGTCTTTGATTTTAATATTATAACAGTGTTAATTATTTTGTAAATTAACTGAAAATGTAAACTCAACATAAGCATGCTTTTATTTAAATTTATTATTATAGGGTTATCCCATAGTTTGCTGTGATTGTATTAAAAGAAAATGCACGCAGCTCTTGCGCCTGAATGTCATCCTCGTCAAGGTAGGTGGGATAATTCTCTGTTGAAGTCTTAATATGGTGTGAAAAACAATTCGATTGTTTTAACAAAGACGAAATATCTAAAACAATCTGCGATGTTAAGAGGTAACGTATAATTATAATCTTCATTTAATTACTTATAATTAAACAGTATCTTTAATGTATTTTAATGAAATACTGCCTTTATAGCTCTTGTAAGATAAGTTCTGTTATAATAGGTTTTGCAAAATAAATACAAAAGAGGCAAAAAGTGATTTATGTTACGCGCTTTCTGTTTTAACTCACATCATTAACTCACTTAATTTGATGATGTACTATAATAACTCATCAAAGATAGGTTTAACAACCATGGATCATCTTATTTCAATTTACGTCTTACTTTTTATCTGCAACCAACTATTAAACAAAGTAGCAAAGTTGTTTCTCGGATTTGAACCCCGACTGACGTTTTATAGCTGGACAGTACGTCAAACCATAGAACCAACAGTCAACATTAGAGTATGTAAAACTTGCCTTATTATATTTTTTTATCTATTTAAAAATATTTTGATATTAGTTTGCAACTAAATGCAAAAAAAGTACACGACAAACTATGAAACTAATTTTCCAGTGACCAAAAAATAAGGCATCTTTGACATTTTCAATTATTTATGTTGAATTTTAATGATTAATTATTTAAAAGCGTTTATTATTTCAGATGATGGCTTCGAAAGCTCCGTACGTGGATTGCTGTGTTCAATGACAAGTGAACAACGAGCAAGATAAATCGACGAATAAACCTTTAAGGGTTTCTAAGAAGATTCACCTCTAGATTCAATGCTTTAAATCGAAACAATGCTTTATATTATAATCAATGTATTGTAAAGGCTTAATAAGACTAACAATATATGACTGTTACTCACATTGGGATGGCTAACTTTAGGGTATCTTTTTGCTTTTCTTTTAAAGGCCATCGACGATTTCCAGTTTATCGTGCGAGATATTTTTAGTACTTTTATGATATTTTTATTCATTGTTAATGGAAAAATTTAAGCGAAATCATGTAATCACTATAATAATTCTAGGTGCACATGTAATGTTTAGCTGTTTCTGACTTGTTACCTTCTGTTCTTACATGCAATATTCTCATGACAAATATAGTTTCTTTTCATTGCGTTGAATTACTTGTAATTATTTAAAGTTACCACGGACGTTTCCAAAGCTTCCCAGTGTCAATGGTCACGGGCCCGGCTAATGACTGCGATAAAAAGCCGTAAAACTGTTTATTTATCATTTACAGCGATATTAAAATCTATTATTTTTGGCAATTAAGATATTGCACTTTACTTGATCTGGCACTTCCACTCAAAGACAGATCCACCGTTAAGTAGGTGGTAGTCGTCACACTACTACATCTATTCTCATTTGAGGCGGAATATCATTAATTTAATATTTTACTAATAAATTATGATATTCTATTTAGTGCCCATCGCCAAAGTTGCCTGATGGCCCGTTGCCTAAACTCGATTATTTTTGTTGCTTTGTAGCTTAGCTTTGTTATAAAACGCAGCACGTTAAGGGAGGCGTCGTTTGCAGATTTGCCTTTGATTGGGTCATCAGATCCGCGTTGTTGTCGTGAACGGTCGCGGTCTACTTATGTCGTAAATTTGACTCCGTCATGGTGACTAGCCAATTTAGTCTTTGTTTCTGCACCTTATTTTGTGACTTGACATCAAGGGCTCTCCTCGAGAGAGGGGAACCTTGGCTTAACGCCGTCACTTACGTTTACGCGTTTGCAAACTGCAACGAGGGCGCCCAGTTGGGCCGAACCTCGGCTCGTTCAGCTGCAGCATTGACCCTATAGTCGAGAGAATCGGCCTGGTACGTGCCGATATCTGCTGTACGTATTGCGTTCCCGCTCTAACCGTCGTCGAGAGCGGGCTGTGCCGAATTGTTTGTGCGAGTGAGTGAGAGAGAGACGACGCATCTCTTGCGCGACGGTGATGTCGTCGTCTGGTTCAGTCAAAGCATGGCGTGGTCTTCGCATAGTGTAATTACTCCTATGGTACTCGAAAGGCTTATAGTCCACGGGTTTAACTATAAGCGGGGTTGAATGTCGAACCTGTCAAAATATCTCTGAGTAAACTTTTGTAGAATTGAGCTATTGACGGTAAATGGAGGTCGATATTTCTAATCTTAAATAATTCCTAATCATTTTTAGCTTTAGCTTTGCGCAAGAACCGATTCTGGATCACCACAGGCGTTTGATTTTGCTTGTCTCGCCTGAAGAAGACAGGGCAGGCGTAAGTTAATATGGGACGAAGGTTTGTTGATTGTCACTTTGTTGCGAAGTGACAACTTGTTTTATTAAGTGAGTCAGACGAGAGAAGAAAGCTGCTTTATTCTCACTCGTCTGATGTGACAAGGTACTGGTTCGCCTACAAATTAATTTTGGCTGCGAGGAAGGGCCTGCCTTTTCAAAACAGGATAGCTGCACTTTTGGAGGGATTAATGTCGACTCCAGACTTTGAACCAGACACTGAGTGCGTCTGCAGCTCTAGATAGTGCGATGGATTCGGCGAGACGGGTCGCCATGCCCAATTTAACAACTTCTTCTTCTTCGTCCTTCGTGCCCAGACTTTGTCGAACGCTTTCGCTACATCGAAGAACAGGGCACCCGGTGCAAACCTTTAATATGACTGAGTTTAATGTGCTCTACGATTCTATGTACCTGGTGGGTGCAGGAATGCTTAACTCTAAAGCCAAACTGATCCGGACTGGGGAGGCCTTTGGCTGTCATAGCGACCAACAGGCGAGCAAGGAAGAGTCTTTCATAAATCTTCTCCCAGGATTTTGAGGAGACTTATGGGTCTAGGAGGTGGGACTAGATGCAGGCGAGCCAGGTTTCCTAATGCCGATAACTATGGCGTCCTTTCAGTGTTTGAAACACGCCATGAGTTAGTCCATTATAGATTAACACGAATATAGTAATAAGGTTGCGGGCAATGGTTTAATGACTTTATTTGAGAGGGCCATCGGCTCCTGGGATTTACGCGGTTTAAGTTTTTGATAATTGACCGACTTCCTTGTTCGTGACCGGAGGTAAGCTATCGCGGGGTTTCTCTGATCAATCTGTTCGTCTCGTTTCCAGATGTTTCTGGAATTCGGCACAGGTGAGTGCTAGGAACATTGAGATTCTAGGCTGTCGGCTAGGCATTCCGCCTTTCGTCGTCATCGAACGCTGGAAGAGCATTGGGTCTTTTAGGGGAGGCATGGGGGGCAAAGTTGATTTAGCCTTTATACCTTCGGCATGGACCAGAAGGCAGTAGCAGCAGAGAGGGTTTGATGGAGCTAGAGTTTCATTCCACCGTTCGTTCTGAACTGCGCAATGCGATACTTGACCTCGCGGCAAAGCACACGCATCCGGTCCTGGACCAACGGTGGGATGCGTTCATGGGACGAATCGATCGACGACGAAGAGATCCAGAATATCGTCCGCAACTTCCAGACCTTGGTGTCACGTTAGATTCCAAACTCTCCTTCGTCCCCATATCGTCGAGTGAGAAATAAAGGTCCTTTGTTCTCTCACGCCTGACCCATAATCAATCTAAAGTAAGATGTCACTTCGCAACAAAGTGACAATCTAAAAACGTACCTACGCCTGCCGTCTTCCTGGCAGACAACAGAAAATCAAACGCTGCAGGCGATCCAGACGTTTATGGCGCAGAGCCACGGGGAGCTGCCTGGTTCGTTAGAAATATTGACCTCCACCTAGATCTTCAGTTACCTTCAATGCCAGTTTGTAAAAGTTGACCAGTTGCGAAAACGTAAGTGACAGCCCAACCGAGGTTTCTCTCTCGAGGGGGCCCTTGTGTTAAGTCACAAAATGAGGTTCAGGCTGTGCACACACCAAGTGCACGCCACCCCAAACCGGCGGAACAAGAAAAGGCCCTGGCCAACTGTGACCATCAGTCACAAAAAAAAAAGACAAATACGATCAGCTCAACATCGTCCGCAATACGTTCGTCATTTCCGGAAGCGCGCGGCGCTTTCGCGACTCGCCTTGTTTAACTCCGCGATAATGCTCTTATCTCTTTCTCTCATTCATCCGTAACTTTACTTTGAATAACACCACCAATTAGTGTATAATGTGGTCCAATTTATGTAATAAACACTACGCTTCAACAACAAGCGGGTTTCATTCTTCCTCAACCAGCATCATAGAATCCGCCTATAATATGTATGATGAAAGCAGAGCCGTCATTCGCATGAGTGCGATCGTGTGATGGGAGGTACAAATAAAAATCTGAGTTGGTGCATTGAATGATAGTTTAATCATCATCATCATCATCATAATTTTAGCAGCCTCTATCTATCCACTGTTTAAAAGCCAAGAGGCGTGCCCTGCTACTTGCCAACAGGAGTGCAGGAGTTTAATATTACAACAATTTACACTGATTATTATATTAGGACTATATGGAGGTGTAAACATCTAGTTTCAACCAAAAGCCATAATCATTGTCTTATCGAGTTAATACTTGATTCAAAACTTAAAAGAAAATACATTTGTTATTGTACTTCCTTGAAAAATTGAATTTAACTCTATTTAGTGTTGTTTTATATAACTGGATTAGCAACCAATTATTTAATGCTTCTAAAAGTTTATATTTTCAGGTTTTGTTGATTTAACGTACTGAAGAATAATGTTGAAACGGAATGCATGTTAAATGTTTAATATGATGTCCAACATAGTTAATTAACTTTTAACTTAAAGACATCTAAAACATATTCTTTTAAGCATTACAATATAATTACTAAGAACATGTTTACTATATCAAGTTATTTAATTACAGTTTATATAATTATTTATTACAAATTATAAAGTCAATTAGGCTCTCAAGATAATAATAAGTAAAAACTATTAATAGTTTTAAAATTTATTTGTAAGTTTATGAAATGAAAGAGTGTATGTATAATTCTGTAACTATTTATTAAAAACTTTAATACACATTTTTTTTTTTTTATCAAAGCGCAGCCGGTGAGTTTGTTTATCCAAAACAATATTTAACAGAATATCTATGGTTGACGAGCGGACAAAGGTGCTTACGCTTAGGAATGAAACGATTTATCGATTTTTACAACGAAAAAAGTAATAAACCATCGATTTTTGGTGTCTTTTAGGTACAATTTTAACTTTTGCCATTAAACCATTTTTGATTTCGATTGGGAGGCACTCAATACCAGGTCCAATAACGAAAGCGAGGTCAAGACCTATTCTCTTATAATTTCAAGAAATAAGTGCTACTTAAATTCGGAACGATTTGTAACCTCCTTATCCCAAATTTCCAGATGGATAATTTAAATGCCTTAAAATACCGATGTATTGTTCTTATAAACAAGGGTATTTGCTGCAATATATTTTTGTGATATTGATTTCGGAACGATTGACATCCTTATGCATAAAAATGCAGTAAGCATTATTTTTTATGCAAATAACAATTGTCAAAATATAATGAGAAACTCATTCTTGAGTTTTACCGTGACTAATAATAGATTAATTAAGAGATTGTATCGAGTTTTGTTGTGATTCTTCATATAGTAGTAGTACGAAGCGTTTAGCACGTAAATGTACTTATATAATTAGCATTCTAGGATTCAATAATTTTGCGACACACATTTATATTGCAATGTTTATTATGGTACTAAGGAAAATTATATTATTGACATATTGTTGTTAATTTATTCTATAAGTGCTATTCCGTAAAACATAAATTTTATCTATTTTATAATATTGGAACACCATTAGAATAAAAGGCATAAGAAATGTGGTTAAATTTCTGATAATTCTACGATAAACATTTCTTTGTCCAAATAAAAACGTTGTTGCATAAGGACTGGTTTGGCTTTTATTTTTTCTAACAACAACGCGTTTTATTAATATCCTTATATAATGAAATATTCCCTTTAGAAGACCTTAGATTAATATTCTATTTACTAGGAAATTTTGCGACTAACGAAAATATGAAAATCGTCTTATTGAACAACTTGACCGTTATTAGAAGCTTATATATGGAGATAGGCAGTTCCGTTTCCCGTTGCATTTTTCTGTCCTTTTCCCTCATTTTGCCGTCTTTTTTGCACATACATACGTACCAGTAGGGGGGGGGGGGAGTCTGGGAAACTATATAGACCAGACCGCCATTGCTTGATCATAGGCGTAAAATTTCCCTTGAGTACACAATAATTGTGCCTTATGTTATTATCATTATAATTAAAGTGGCTTAAATAGTGACAAAAATATCACTGTTCAGTAGCGAAAAATCTGAAATTCGACAAAAACGAGCAACTTCATTCGTAAGTAAAACTGCTTATTTTAAGTAGAAAATGAAAATACCCTCAAAATTAAATTTATTACAATGAATGTAAAAAGATTAAAGATGGCTCTGACATCGTCTTAATTTTTGGTCGGCTTGTAAACGACAATTCCGTAAACCAACACGATCGAAGATAATACTTTTTTCTATGTTTGCCGGTTTTAACACTACCAGCGCCTTGGGCGAGATTTCTACAGCGCCCTCCAACTGCATTTCAAACCCATACGAAGAAAGGGAAAGCTTATAATGAAATAACCATTTACTAAAAGAAATAATTATTTTTTCCAAAAAATAACCGTCTATTGGAAAAAAAAACTAATAAAACTTTACTTTTCTGGCCTTTCTATCAGCGAACTCATTTAAAAGTTGCCAAAGTCGATGTTTTCAGCAATTTCGTTTTCAATTGACAAAGTTGCTAAGTTTGTCAATCTAGATTGAGATATTGTTGATCGAAGATAGGTATCAGCTTCAGCTTTGAAAAACTCCGCTCCCCACTAGCAACCGTTACAGGTATAGTCACTAATATTCGCAATGCTATCCATACATTTGGATACAGTTCTTGCAAGTTGCGATCTTTGATGAAATTTAAAACAAAAATGGGAGTAACATTCTGATCAGGCCAAAAGGATATCAGACTTAAAAGTTCATCACACAACATACACATCTATGTCTGATTTAGAGTCTACAGTTAATTTTAATTGGAGATCACTACAGAGCTTGACAAGATCGGGTTTTTCTAGAATCTGTTTAATATTGTACGAAGAAGACCAAGATTCCGAGTACTCATTTAGCTGTTCGGACCTTTCATTGACTGAAATTAATGTAGTGTCCAAAAGACAGTTGAAAAATTCAACCTCAAATATTTTTTCTGGAGGGGTTATAGTGTCATCGCGTGCAATTTCACCAGCTTGACGCTTAATACGTCGAATTCTTGTTGTAGCTCTAAACAGAGGTTCAATTTCTAGTTCTTCGGCGAACTCCTTCGCAGTTACAATATCACTTTTAAAGCCTGTATTTCTGTAGTCTTCCAAGAAATTGCAGGATTTTTACAACATTTCTGTACATTAAACAAGATCCATGTCTGTTGACTGTAGAGATTTACTTACGATATTTATTTGAAAAAGTATATCATACCAAACAACCAATGAGACTATGAAGCTGACTGACTGCCTCATGAGACACTTGAACATCAGTTTTCTGAGTTTCATTCGCCAAAGAAATTAAAGCATCATGGATAGCACTAATTTGATAACGGACTGCTTTAACACTACTGATTCTTGCTTCCCAACGTGTGTCACTGAGCTTTTTATAGTATATAGTCCCAAGTGATCGGTTAGAATTTTCCATCGATGAACAGAAACTGAAAACAATGTGAACAACCTCTGAAGTACCCCAAATAAAGTGACTGATTTTACGGATGACTTAGCGGTATCGCATAGTACAAGATTGTAGCTATGACAGCCACACGGTACATAAACAGCTAAGGGGTTTATGTCGAGAATTCTCCTTTGAACCCCAATATTTTTTCCTTTCATATTCGCCCCGTTGTCATAACCCTGACCCCTACAATCATTCAATTCCAATCCGTATTTATTTAAAACATTAATAATAACTTCAGTCAGTCTTTCACCAGTTGACTCATTGACAGGTATAAACTCCAAGAAATGCTGTTTCACTGATATATTTTTAATATCATCTGATAAATCAAAAAATCGTAATGTCAGAGAGAGTTGTTCTTCATGACTAATGTCTGGAGTACAGTCAGCTATAATAGAATAATATTCCGATTTCATTGCGTGTGATATGATTTCTGACCTCACTTTTTTACCCATCTGCTTAATTAATTCATTTTGAATGTCTTTTCCACAGTAGTCGTCTGAAACATCACCCTTCATAGCTAATCGCAAGTGCTCCTGCATGACTAGATCAAATTTGGCTAGTAGTTGTACTAAGCCTAAGAACTTTCCGTTATTTGCTGTATATAGTTTGTCGGAAGTACCTCTGAACGCCATATTGTTTTCAGCTAAATAAAGTGTGATATTCACCAATCTAGACAAAACATTATTCCATCTTGTAGTTTCCTTTCTAATCAAGTGTTTCTCTTGGCAGTCTATTGTTTTTCCGATTTTTAATCGTAGTTCGGCATCAATCCAAGAAAGGTAAAACTTCTTATGAAAAGTACTATTTTCATACATTTTTAACGTTTCGGACAAGTTTCCCGTTGTTATACCCTTCAGATACGATTTGACTCGACGTTGAGCTACTATGAAATAGTCGACAACAAAAACAATACACTCGATCCTCAGAAACGGAGTAAATTAACCAACGACGCTGAATTGTTTCATTGTTTGCAAGTTTTTTTGTGTAATGGGGATTAGAAAAATGTCGGCCTGAATCATTCTTCGGATAATTATCAATGTGAGTTTGCACTGGGCAGCTAGTAATTATATGATTAATGATATTGCTATTTCGAGTGACTGGCCAAGTGGCAGGATCCGATATGTTTGGGACAACTGTACTAACGTCATCTAGAATTTGTGTTTGTTTGTTTTTTCCAAATTTTTGCCTGCCCGTGATCACGAACACGATCCCTGCAAAAAGTTCCAAACGTCGAGTATCAAAAAAAAAACAATTATAACATCTTAAATTTGCAAAAAACCTAATAATAATTTAATTAATTTTGTGTAAAAAACCTAATACACGATTTAAATTCGTTTAAAGTTATTTTATTTGAAGTGTATGAATCGTGAAAACTTAAAACTGAACAATAAACATTAAAACGCTATTGAGCGAGGATGACCAATACGCGTTATATTCGGGATAGCAATAATTACCTATATTTTTCGAACTTAGTACCCGTGTATAAAAATAAGGTCGTAAAATTAAGCTAACGTTAATATGGCAGCAAAATATTTGTGTTTTGTGAGAGTGCACAGATTTGTACGAAAAAATCACGATCATCAACGTGTGGATGGGATGGACGGGAATAGGAATTACACATTTTTTAGAGGCCACATATTTCTCCGCCACCCCGCGCCAAATATTTAATTAATCAAATAAATGTCACCTCTTTATTATAATAATTATAGATAGTTAAAAGTACTTACCTAATTAAATAATCCGTCAAGAACCAAATATATTCTTTTACACTATACAACTTATTAGATTTTTTTTTTGCATACGCAGGCAGACGAGCAGTCGGGCCACCTGATGGGAAGTGATCACCGACGCCCATAGACATAAGCAATACCAGTGGTATCGCTAACGCACTGCCTACCGTGAGACATAGGGTGTTAAGTCTCGTTTACCCAGTAAATACGCTGGCTACGGTGCCCTTCAAACCGGAACACAGTAGTGTTTTCACAGTACTGCTTCGCGGCAGAAATAGGCACCGAGGTGGTACCCACCCAGACGGTCTCCTGGTAACAGAGGACCTACCACCGGTAAACGGTTAGATAAACTAATGTCACTCGATAGTAGAACTAGAAACGTGTGATTTTCTATGATCGGGGGTTCCTGGTAAAATGAATTCCGAACGAACAATTGAATACTGCGTTCCATTTAAGTGATGCCAACATAGAGTTTTTCGCTTAATTAAAGGACTTTACGACTAAGTAGACCTCGAACTATGAGAATGGGCTAAGGGGGGGGAGGGGTACCCTAACCCTAACACCGCTACTGTATACGTGTCCTTTATATCAGTGTACCATAATATGTGTAATGGGGGGGTAGCACATATTGACGAACTTCTTAATTTTATATGCCGGTGGCGTAATATATTATTCACTACCTACATACACATTAATAATTTATTGGACATCGCAACTAAACTCGAACATCAGACGGTACCCGTAAATGCACATAATTGATTACGATGCTTACACAGCTGCAAGGATTCAGTTGTACTACCTGGTCTGGTAATATGCAGAATTTTTTAATGGTTTATTCATTGGCATTCACGGAAACTAAAGTTAACAGCGATTTAATGTGTTCGTAAGTAACTAGCGCCTAGATGGTTTTTGCAATATACATGCAAATGATTATGTATTGTTTTAATAATCCTTTAGCAAGAACACTAGTACTGACAGCTCGCTAATTGAACTGGCTGTGAAGATTATGCGACTCTCCTCGTGGGGGTATAACAGTCGTAATGTGCCATCGAGCGTTCTGCGGTGTATTTCAGCATCAAATGTGTAAACTGACCTATCTCGTCAATGACATTTCATGCAAGTCGGCCATATTAATTGTGTCAGCTCACGATTCATCGACTAAAACGGCGAAAAAAAATTGGCAAGGTAAGTATACGATTTCTCCCGTAGTGGAATAAGTGGTAATGTGCCGACAGGTGGCCTGTGTGTGTTCTAACACCAAATATATAAACTGACCTACTTTGTCATATATATGTTGTGCAAGTCTGCCACATCAATCGTTTCAGCTTACGAATCATTGACTAAAATGACGAACAAATGAAATTAAGATAAGTATACGGCGGCCTATAGTGTTTCAGCTGCATCCAGCAGGCAGCAGGCAGCCAATAGTTTGTCCGAGGCAAGGCAACGCATCACATCCACTACAGGTAAAGATGGTATTCGGCGCGAGTTATTACAATTGCCAATTTCCAGGCCGAAACTTTAAAACTGGTCATGGGCGCGAACTAAAAGCCTCGAAATTACTTTTGGTCGTATCAATTTAGTAAAAGTTGATACGATCCAAAAACCCCAAATTTCCAGCAGTGGATTGACGCAGACCAATAATGAGATATAGGTATACTTGAGTTGCGATGCTTTCGAGTTTCAGTCGGATTTCAGTTCAAAGAGGGGAACGTCTTGGAGAGGATAACTCAAAAACGTGTGTTTTAATATTCAATGTAATAAGACTGAATCTTGAACATATACAGTTGTTTTGGCTAATAAATACGAATCTTATACCACATTTACTTCATCGTTAAGATAGGATGTTAAGACCTCTGCGCCTACTTTACGAAGGCCAGATGTTTCTTTATCTTAAATTGGGAGTTTTAGGTGTTCCACAAAATTATCACATGTTAATTCTTATTATGAATATGTATTACATAAAGCATATGCCTGATCCTATATAGATTAACAAACAAGTTATTATTACACGTACTTTGCCAAATAAGCTGTCACAGCTTTCAAGGCTGGCAAGGAAAATTAAGTTTTGGTACTTAATGGATCTGCTGAGTTTTCGCCTCTCAAATATGCTTATCTATTACTAAGCTAGTTTTTATAACTAGCTACTTTCGTCCAGCTACTGTGCATACATAAGTTTCACAATTAAACGGTTACGTACGTTTCTCAACTATACGGTTACATACAAAACGAAGTATGGGTTTCGTGTTTGATGCCAAATAGTTAAATCATTAAATTAACTTTCCTGCATACTTTTGTCCGCTTTACAATTATAAAATGATTTATTCATTGATTGGTGTTTACTACGAAACTATGATTAGAATAAAAATAATACTACTGGCGTACGTAAAACTCAATTTTATTTTTACATTGATGATGATTAATATTTACTGTTTATTAACACTATTGTTGTGTTTACATTTTTGAACGATTTTATTATAACAATTTTTCACTCATATATAGGTGCACTGTTCAGTTCAGCTTTGTTTTTTCAGCTATTTAAATAAAAACCTTTATTTTATTTTACTTTTGATTCGAATAACTGCTAGTTTTCCGGAATCGCAAGACAAAATTTACCAAGAGGGGTCACTCCAATATGGTATCTGTGTATTTGCTATGAAAACTAAATGCGTCAGGCTATGTAATGCACACTTGTCTCGCATACTTGGCATATCTCGATCTCTCGCCATCTCTCTCACTCGTCCCGTCGGTAGGCAAGATGCGAAAGAAATATAGCGCTTTACGCTCACTCAACTGACAAACGAAGACGACGACGACCGAGTTCGCCCGAATACCGTTTTACAAAAATAACTACTTTTATTTGACACGAGACGTTTATTAAGTTTCACATCGCGCAACCAGTTATTGTAACTGATGTCGTGAAATAACGCTCGCGCCTACTCGTAGGTATGTTCCATTCTGGGTGCTAAAGGAAGTAGTATTGTTATGGTAAATTGTATTTACCGACGCTTGTACACGTTCCAGTTCTTATGCACTGTATTGTCACTGATGCGTCTATTTCAGCATTTTTTTTTGGAGAGCTCGACTGAGCAACTCTGCCATATTTGACGCAAGCTCGAAGCAGCAGAAGGCTCATTGCCGATCCAATCGGGCATTTTAAAGCCTTTGGTTACCTGGGCGTAGATTGTTCAACATTTTTTTAATACCTTAAACAAGTTTTAGGTTTATACTATTAGTAGTCTTTGTACGTTTAACACTAACAGGTCGCTTATCTACGGAAACCACAAGAGGGATGCGTAACCTCCAAAGCTTCTACCAAGCTGCTCAGAAATTTTATTTACGAGGACTGGAGCTCCGGTGATCGAATATAACGAGAGCAGTATGGAACCTTGCGCATGTCAATTCTCCATCCGAAAATCTGTACAGTGGAGGGACTTCCCGCTTGCTTGGATATTACCGCCAACGTCCATGACTCTCAGGGTTCTAATGCATCCTAGTATAAAAGTACGTACCTAATTGGTAAAAGGCGCTTTCGAGGATGGGCTACAAATCTCCAGCATTGAAAGCCCCAATAATCGGCAGAATTAGTAGTAGCCACAAGGCTTTTACCGCCTAAAATTTCAAGTAAGTAAGTAAACAAGAAAGTAGCTTGCTACTCGGTTCACAAAGATTTTATGTGCGACAATCGTAGTTTGTACAGAGTGAGGTCTGAACTGTACAGAAAGCTTGGCAATTATATACTTATAAGGCACACATTATTTTAAAGCCGATTTCCACATCCTAAGCGCTAAGACAATTTCCTGTTTGGGATGTAAATGTTTCTTTTTAATTATTTGCACTTTAAATTATGTTGCTCAAATTGCTTTCCCGACTTTACGGATAACAATACAAGATTTAAGTTTTTGTTTATGGAATCGGAGCGTTGTTCTTATAAAGAGTCCATTACATAGCCTGTATTATAGGCAGTCGGGGTGGCAACCCTTACATAATAAAACAGTGTGTAATTAAACTCCTGATTACAGAGTTGATGACATAATATCGATTCTTAATCGGAAACTGGAACACTGGAGTAATACCTATGGTAACTCCGAATCCCTTCCGTTACCCATGCCATGAATAGTATTACAAGATATGTGGAGAACACTATGTAGCTCATATTTTAAACATCCTTATCATTGTTATAAATGCATCTGAGAAATTAATGTTGTATATAGTCAACTGATCAAATTAATTTCTATTGCACATCAATGTTAAGCCATTTCTATTTCTGCAATGTATATAATCACATTGGCGTTTATTTTTCAACAGGAGATAACAAACGGGTCTCAATATATAAGCTTCTAATAATGGTCGAGTTGTTTAGTAGTAGCATTTTACCCGAAAATAAACTGCATACTGAACACACGTACCTTATTAGAAGCTTAATTTCTATCTATTCTTGGTGTATATTTCGACACAATGATGCCTTAAACAAAATAATGTGATTGTCGTAGTGTTTTATTAAATTCGTTTTTAGTATTTTCTTAGTAAATTTAACAAGAATTTTGTTTTTTTCTCTACAACTAATAGCTATTAATAAGAAAGTGTCATTACTTTAGGAAAGACGCCCGTTAGGTTCTTTGAGCATGCAACATTGTGGAGTAAGCTGTCGCCTACGCAGGGTGTTCTGTGAGTACTCTTGCTTTCTTCTTGGCTCCTGAATTTAAAAATAGTGATGAAAGAATTATTTTATTAACTTATAACGATGTTTACTGTATGGTTTCTTTGTTTTGTTATAAAACTCGACAACAGTGGTTTGGTTTAGTTGATGTTGATATTGACAATATAAAGATCCATAACTGTTTCAAAGAATCCCTTTTGACCTGACGCCTGAAAATATTGCAAAATATTTCTTCTCCTTATGTTATTTAATGGTATTCTCTTTGAATTTAGTCTCTTAATTCTATGATAAATATAAATAATAAATGCATGTAATTATTGCCATTTTCTTTTTTTATTTTTTAAAACACTTTTTAAAAAAATATTTTTTAAAAATATTTTTATATAAAAAAAAGATACAATTATAATTATTTGTTTTAAATTTAAACATACAATATTCGGTAACTTATACATTTTTATTTTATAATTTAAAATATCAATATTACAATATTATTCTTACTTATTACATCAAAAATTTATTTATACAATAGAAATCATATTTTTATTTTTTTACAAGACATCCTTAAACCAAACACGGGATTCTGACCATTATTAAAGATAATAGAAATTTTGTTTTTAAAAAAATTTTACTTTAATATGACAGGTGACAAGTTTTAACAAAATGAAGGGGATTTTATTGTAATTAATAAGAAAATTGATAAGAGAGATAATCTTGAAACTTGGGATTAGATTCGTTCAATTTTTTTTTAAAAATTTTGAAATTATTTATTTTTTTCCCGTGGGGAAGTTTATTTTTCATACATGGGATCCTTTCGAACCAAAGGCAATGGACAAACCCAAACAGAAGTTAAAATAAATTAATTAAGTTGTTCCGGTCGTGATTTCTTAGTCATATTTGGTGAAACAGGAAAACTTACGATATCGCCCTCACCTTAGTTATTTCCCCAACTTCGGCTGCGATCCCGGGCCGAACCCAAGGAGTAAAAATGTTTGTGTCATTGTTGATATCTAGTTGGTTAGGGCAATATGGGTCGATCACTTAATTTTCTCTAAAGTAAGAAGATCCTTGCGTCGGTTGGGAAAACAATGTCTGTCCTCGTCATCAAGATCATCTTTGGCAGTTGTGAGTCTCTAATTGCCGTCCGATTTCTTAACATCCATTCATCAAACTCGATCTAGCTTTTGGTTTGTTAGACGACAGTCGCTCTGCGTTATAACTGTTAATAAGGTAATATCAGTTGGATTAGGAGTCGACGTCAAAATGAATAGGAAAGTTGATAACGAAATTGAGTAACCTAACCTTTGCAACTGCCGAGAGAATGTTCATTTATTTTCTTCGTCCTGTTTCACTAATTTCAGTCTACATAATTAACTTCTAAAATAATTAGCACACCATCAAAATGAAAGATAATATTTATTAAGTTCGTTTTATTAAATATTAATTTAAAGTCACTTCTTGCTTTTCAATAGTTTTAACATTACATTCATTGAATGATAGTAAAACTCCTTGAACAATGGAAAATAATCACCGCAATAGGTGTCTTGGAATAGAACCTTCTCAAATCGACCGCTTAATTTTTTTTTTTTAAATCGTATCAGATTTTTTTTTTTTTAAATCGTATCAGATTTTTTTCTTTACTTGTTTCGTCACCAGCTGCAGCCTTAATCCGTCCACCGATGGACATAGGCCTTTTTCAATGATCGCCGAAACGGCCGATCTTTTGCTACTCGATCAAAGTCAAAGTCAAATATCTTTTCAAATAATCTGCCACCGGTTCGGAAATGGAAGCCTCTGACCTGAGAAGAACCGGCGAAAGAAACTCCGCTATTACAATGCTAACTACAACACGGAGCGGGCGGGCACCCCGCCTGGTCGGGCTCGACCAACACTTTCATCTTAAACGCGGCCTCCACTCCAGAACTATAGACTTTTAGTATATGTTTGACAAAAATAGATTTTTGTATGTACAAAAGTCTCGATTTTCAATTTAGGTCTTTATCCTTTTGTAATATTTCTTGTGGATTCTGTAAGATTTTAAGAATCACTTCATCTTGAAAATACGTTTTCTTCTTGTATTTATTTTGTACGCATCCAAAATCATGAGTTAATTGTAAAAGGTGAGTCGCCAAGCATCAACAATGGTTATCTCCGTGGTGAAAATATCATTATCCCTATTGTTTCTACACGACAGTGTATCTTCGACAAACGCAGAATATTTCTTTTTTCTCTTACTAATCGAGCTTCAATAGAAACTTGGTTTCAGTACATCTCCCACTTCAACCGCTTTATATATTTATATTCTTTTATAAACTAAAAGGCATATATTTTTTTTTATATACTTATTTTTCGCCATCCATGTTCTCTGGGTGTTTTGTTCTAATAATGATCTGTTCCCACAAAATTAATTTCATAGTTTTTTTTTTTACAGTGAAGTAACATTGACATATTACATTCATTGTAACATCTAGGTAAACTTATATGATAACAAAAATCATACATACATGGTGGTTTTAATTATACAGGAAGTAGTTTGACTAGTGGCGTCACTAAAAAATCTACTTCTAGGAATTATAAAAATATTTCGTTTTACAAAAAAAAATTACTTCAGAATAATTGAAAGTATTTCCAAATATGAGAAAAACTATGATTGTTTGGCTTTTCAGAACACAATCGTGTTGTTTTTATTTATTTTTTTAACTTTTACTTTTAATTATACAACGCATCACAACAGTTATGAAAGTTTTCAGGCTATGTAAATTTGCATACGTAATTTAACGGACAAGTCTCACGTCACATTACATTACTTTCCTTCTGATAAACTAAGTACAATTTTGTTTATTTATTTGCATAATGTGGTTTTAATATGATCAAAGCAATAGTCAGTGATGCCCTACACAATTCACTAGTTTGCAAAATCCATAAATAGAAAACATTCAATTAATTTAACACAACATAAATATTTACCAAAACGAAATTACTTACTTAATATATTTTAAATACTTTTGTATTATACCATATAATAGTAGAAATAAAAATATTCTGAAGACATAATAATTATTGCAGGTACCAAACAAAGACAGCTTTTATGCGGCTTTCCTTACGGTAAAGCTTATGGTGAGGGCACAATACACTTTCGCGCCACAGTCTACACGTTCGCGTCAAGTGACCTACCCTCAGTGTTTATCGCCCGAGCCTCATTAGCAGTGTACGTACCGTACTATCGCCCCTTTTCATCCGAAAAGGGGTTGGTAGTACAAACACACTTAGTGTGTTGTGAAAACCCTTCCCACCAGTCCCTCACGCCCCTCCCTGTTTGCGGGCACCTTGCTGGGCTTCCCTCACGGGTTCCACCCGGCACGGGTTGCACGCACAAGGGGAGCAAGGCGGAGACCCATCGGGTGACTGAAAACCCTGCGCCAACACCTGCAGCAGCAGTACCAGCTCACCGCCGTAATGGATAAAGGTGAGCCCTACCACTGACCCAGCAAGGACCGGGACGCCGTGGAGACCGGGGCCCTTCGCCCAATAACCGCACCGCACCGATGTGCCGATAATCCATGCGAGCCAGCCGCCACCGGGAGGAAGGCCCCACCCGTCCAGACGCAGCCTAGGGCACAGATGGCCACACAGCATCTGGTGATGTTTCGGTCCCATGCGCCCCAGTCCACAAGCGAAGACGAAGAGCCGGGCACGCCCCGGCCGGAGGAGAAAGGCCGAAAAGACGACGAGGAGGACGACGAGGAGGTAACCCGACGGACTCCTCAGAGCATCAACAACATCCGCCCAACCGCCGTTTCGAGGGATACAGAGGGGCCGCGTCCACAGCCAGCCACCGAGATCGCCAGCCACGTCCGTGGTCTCGACGCCCGACCATTCACCGGTCCGGGTTCCCCAGAAGACATCGGCGATATTGGATGTGTCGGAACCCGAAGTGCCGCGAGGCTGCCGGGCGCATTTTGCGGAAAACCCAACGAAGACGCGGCGCCGACGCCAACAAAGCGGGCGCCAACAACAAGACCAAAACCCAACAGCATCCGCAAATAAGACGAGGAACCATTGTCGCGAACCCACTTCCAAGAGCCAAACCCCAACCTGCCCCAAACCAAACAAAGGGAAAGGGGGGGCAAAACCACGCAACGTCGACCAGCCAACAGCAGCAACAGAAGACCAACGGGTCCATCAGCCAAACGGTCCACCACTTACCCACCCATAGTGGTGGAAAATCACCAGATACCCACACTTCCCAAGTCAAAGGGCGATTGGGCAGCGCCAAATGCCAGGCCAAATTGCGGTTCATCCCGGAGTGAAGAGAAAGCACACCGCGGATCTCAAGAGGACCAGTAGCACACCAGAACACTGGTATGCATACCGCCTTTGACGAGCTACCTACCAAAGTGGGCTAAGGGCCGCTTCCACCGCCGACGGAGTCACACGGCCCCCGAGAAAACTTCCCTGCAATTCTCCCGTCGATACCCCCATCAGGAACAGGCCCGCACTGGGATATTTTTCGTCCAGCTGGACAAGATGGACCAGAAAGCCACGGCCCCGTACCAGCTGGAAAAATACTATACATGCGGAATAACCGTAGAGGCATGGCGGACGAGCGGGCCCGCACAATGCCATCGGTGCCAGGCGTATGGCCATGTTTTCCACCCCCAGGCAAAGGGGCCAAACCCGCCCCACCCCCGCCGCGGAAGGTTGCGCCTTGGCAAACCACCGGACGGAGCCCTGTCCAAAGGGAAATCCACCGGCCAACTGCGGGCCCCACCAAAGCCGCACAAAGCAACAGGGCCGGGGGCGATCCCCGTAACAAGGAAACCGGGAACCGGATAAAAACTGCGGGCCGCCCCCAACGGGCCGGGCCACGACGGGGGCCCGTAACAAACAACGACCGGACCCAACCATAGGGCACCGAGAAGGGGTGCGCCGCCTTAACGAGCGCCGCCAGCCCGGCACCCTGACGGGCTGACCCTAACCCCGCCAAACGGGCCAGTCCGTTGCCCCTGGCCGCATTCAAGGGGGCAACGGACCCTGCCTTAACGAACGCACCTGTCCGTCGGCAGGCCCGGCGCAAAAAATCCTGCGGGGTTTTACCACCCAAATCCGGGCCAATTTCGACGTCCCCACCGGCAAATTCCCCAAAACGCCCAAAAATTCCAATACCCAACCATGCAGGGCAACGACGCGGGGCTATGGGGGAGGAAGAAATGCACCTTTCCAACTCTAAATCGGTAAATTTCAAAATTAACCCAGTCCAAGACTCGGAAGCGGGGACGTTCCTTGGTCCAGGGCAGGCGACCCGTCGCCGAACAAGGAAACCGACGAACGAGGGAGGTGGGGGACAGCGGATCAGGGCATTCGACGGACGCCGAATCGTTTGCCGCTTTTTCCTTCGTCGGTGCGGTTGGCCCTATTCGAGACGTCCTCCCATGGCCAGGGGAGGTTGCGGCGATCTGGGCGCCGACCACCTTCGCGTCTTTTGGCAAAAAGGCTAATGTCTGGAACCGGGAGGTGGGCTCGAGGCGGGAGCGGGCACTCGCCCAAGAGCAGAATCCGTCATCCTCCTGGGGGAAATTAACCGGGTTCAGTTTCGGTTCCCAACTTTCTATCGGCGCGACAGATATCTCCGCAGGCGTGCCTTACGCGGTACGGCCGTCTTGTGCGACGAGATTCAGTACCGATGAAATTGGATTCCCCATCCCACGCTCGATAGGGATCCGCCTTTCGTTGCTGGAAAGGAGATTTGCACCGCCGCTATCCCCGCCCAGTACGCAACGTATTTCCGATATCCACACCATTTTGACGGC
Source organism: Lamproptera curius (assembly GCA_029286875.1). NCBI lineage: Eukaryota > Metazoa > Arthropoda > Insecta > Lepidoptera > Papilionidae > Lamproptera > Lamproptera curius. The sequence continues at coordinate 63,340 of JAGSMT010000264.1, read as the reverse complement.
AGCCCCCTGCCATTGTGGAGACCCCAACGCCAAGCACACCGCTTGGGGTGGGACGACCCGCGGGCGGGCGTGTGTTGGACGCCGATCGGTGGGGATATGGGTGCTTTCTTTCAGGCCCACCCATTACCCCGATGGGAGTCATGGTGGAATCCTCGATATTGCCCTGTTTCAAAATTTCCATTCACGAGACGCATACGACGGTCCACACAGCATTTACCTGTCCTCGTCACGCGTCTGGGTGCAAGTGTTTGGCGCGGCCCGCGAGAAATCGACTGGCGAACCATCCGTAATGGAAAAACAAATGCCCGGCATCGCCACCCCGGAAGATGTCGATACAGCCTGAAGACTTTCTCCGAATAAAAGGCCAAGGGGCCCTCACGCCTATTCCGCGGGGGTCAAAGGTCAACAATTACCGCCTGCGCTACGCCTTATGCATAAGCGCGGGGCCTACGCCGCTTTTGGGGCGCACCCGTTGCCCCGGGGGAACAACCGGGTGTCGGAAGGTTTGAACGGGTGAAAACCACCGAGGGGGTGTGGGAGCGACGTATTGATGCCGCCCAATATTAAACGTCCTTCCCTCCTGAACCGTCAACTCCCGACCCCCGGCCATCTGCCCGTTGACTGACAGGTGGTAAACGTTGTTTAGGCCCTTTAAGGCGGAGATTCTTGGGAAACTTAAGACAGTTTACCCTAATCCCTCCCAACTTACAAACGCTGGGTCGCGCACCACACAGGTCGAGAATAGTGTACAGGAGTTTTGCGTCCCCGGCGGTCGGACCTTGGAGGTGGATTTTTGCCCGGCGAGTTCTGGCGGCGAAACGTTAACGTACGGGGCACCGGGTGATGGGATTCCGAATGGGCCTTGGAAGCAGCTCCAGGCGGGCGGTCTGTGACGCGCCTGTTCAACGGGATCCCGTCGGGGATTTTCCGGGGGTGGAAAACCGGTAAGATTTTCGGTTTAAACCGGTGGACCGAGACTACCTGGAAGTTTCGCCCGATCACGTTGTTGTCGCACATCGCGAAACTTTGAGCGGCTGCTGCTTCGAGGTGCGCCCGCAGTCCTTACGGACAGCAGACGGTTTTCGGGCGGCCCGACAGTTACGCAGACCCGAGTGTTGCCGAGCTTACGTTCGACAGAAATGTTGACGAAGTCGGTCGGAGTCTTTCCCCGATATCGAGGGCTTTCGACCGAGTGTGGCATGAGGGTTCGTGTAAATGCTCGTTAAACCACCATCCCGCGCGCGTTAGTGCGGCTAATACGTCATATTTGTGGGCCGGACTTTTAGTGGTCGTCGAAATTCCGTTTCGACGCGGCAGATCTTATGGGAACAGGGATCTTGCGTCTCGCCGATTCTGTATCTTTACCGATACATTCCCACCCTGGGCGGTTTTTCAGGATGGGAAAGGGTGTTCGATTTGCCTGTTTGCCGAGCAGCGCGTATTTACGTCGTCCCTCGGTTCGATATCCAGAGTCGGATGAATGTTGCCGACTTGCTCCCTGATTGGTTGGACAAGTGGCGGGATTGTCTCACGTCGGTGAACCGCATTTCCCGACCAGATCCACCAAGTCGGCCGTTACTGGCAATCCGCGGGCAAAGCATCGCCGGAGGACACGATAACTTATCTCGGATGCAAAATAAACCGCACGTTACATGGTCCCCCATGGACCAGGTCCAGCGCCGACGGCGGGCGGACGGCCTTTTTGGGGCATCCCACCTGCCCCTCCGGACAAGACCTGCAAGGATATGTGCCGGAGACCACGCGGGCCCCGGGGAACGTTAGCATCGGCCAATCGCGGAAACGACAAAGTCCAAAAAATCGTCCTTCAGTCATTTGTTGGCGGGCCGTCAGGGACGGATTGGGGACAAGAATCGAGTCAAGGGGGGTCGTTTGGCGCCCCATTGACCGCGCAGATAAGCCACCGACCTACACGGCTTTATGCCCGCACGCACGCCCTCCTGACGGGCGGCCCATCCACGGGAATTACGCGTTGGGGGTGATCCCGTGCGGGGGATGAGGCTGACACCCAAGAACTGACCCTGGTTGGCCAAAACACCAGCCGGGAATGGGATTGTTGATAGTGTGTGCGCCTCGTTGCGCAGCACACCTATGCGGAGCAAGTCCAAATATGACCCTTTGTCCGAGAAAAGGGGTCGATAAGGACGCTTGTGCCTCGTCGACCCTTGAGGTCCGGGGTCCGTGTAAAAGGGATGGCCCCAGGCGCCCTCGTGACAACGATGCTTTGTTGCGTTTCATTTATGACGACGAAACGAATTACCACCTGAGGCCGCAAGTACGGAAGTGCCGGGGGACGGTGCCCCCTGCGGTTACCGGGTCGGGGAAACCCCGATCCCGTCCGCCCTTCCCCGTCCCAGGGCGTGTTGCGACCCTCGTGCGTGCCCAAAGTCTAAAAAAGAGTACCTTGGTCCGTCAAGGTTCGCCGCGATTGGCAAGCTAGTTCGCTCATCGCTGTAGTTTTCTCACCCACGAAGCCCAAACGTGATTGAGTGCCCAGATTGAAAATTTTTTTATTGAAAGATTTAGAATTAGCTGGAGACCCGATCTTGAGACCTCACGTCCTCCTTGTTTGCGGACGCGCTGGGCCTCCCGGGTCCACCCGGCAGAGCGTCCCACAAAGGGAGAGGACGTGAGCTTAACCCTGGCCAGTTCCACGACTGACCCCCGCCGCCGCCGGGACAAAGGGGGCCAACCACCACCACCGCCGACCTCAGCCGAAGAACAAGACCGGCGAGCACCAGGACAAAGTGTCCAGAAACTTGTTCACCATGGGAGCACCACACATCCCGGGACGCCCATGGGAACCCAGCCATCAGGGCAACCCGCAGACGCAGCCGCGCCGCGATTCGATGGTGGCGGCATCATTGGATGCACCGCCACCCATCGGACGGTTTTACCGGGCGCCCAAGGCGCCAGGCTTCACCCCTTCGGGAAGAAGAGAAAAGGCTTTAAGATAGGATGAGTACTATCAGACTCATCCATTCTCGGAGACAGCTTCCGCTCACCATCACCGGTTGCGGAGCGCAAAGGTACGTGGGCGGTCTCGATTCCGCCGATCTCGTCGGCTGGAGAATCGAGGTCCCGGACCATGCCAGGGAGTCGCCAGCGCAACTAAACCCGGCAATCTACGCGTTTGCGCCCCCGCCCGAGACAACAAACGCACCCGCACCACACCAAGGAAGCGAGAACGCTTCAGCCAACACCGCCGCCGAATCCTACCACCCTAGGAGCCAGGGAAAATCCGCCAATTGCAGCCACGACCCAACAACACAAAAGCGAAAACTACGGAAGTCCACCCACCTATCGGTTTAGAGAACTTGCCAGAGGACTTCATTTTAAAATAACCTTTCGGACAACCACAAACGCGCCCCCTTTGGCAAAGGGGTCCGCTTCGAGACGAAAAGAGTCCGGCGGGCAGCGGGCATGGTGGAGGCGAGCGCCCTAGTGCCATACATTTACGCCTATACGCCGCCTCCAACTGCCCACAAGATAGATAAGGGCTTACCATCCACCACCCGGAGAAATAAGGGGCGCATTAAACGGGTTTCCCGCTCAACATTGCCGATTGATACCATTTTTCCAAACAAGTTTACGGGGTTCTTCGTCCACTGGACCATTTGGACAGGAGGAACTACAACGCCTGACCAGCTGGACGAACCCGCATGACAGGCATAACGGGAGGCGGGCCAAGAACGGGCCCCTCCCATGCCAAAGATGCCAGGTTTTGGACCCATCACACACTGCCAGGGCCCACAAATGTGGATGCTGGAACATGCGGCCCGGACGCCCGTTGCCGAGGGGGCCGCCCGGCGCCAACGCGGAAGGCGCACACGGCTAACGACCGCAAGTGTCCAGCGCTACTAAAGGAGGCAAGAAAACGCGGCATCACTCTCCCGACGCCGATGCCTGCCCAACAACGACCCAGAAAGTACACAACGGGGCCGGACGGATGGACGACGGTTGGTCGCGGCTACCAACCGGGGACGGACACCGACGGCCCAAGAAGAGAGGGCCAACAACAGGCCGTTAGGCCACGACCACCATCCAATAGGGCAAATGTCTTGTCGCAAGAAAAAGACATCAACGCGCGGAGCCGGAATATCGCTCCGCGATCCGAAACGGAGTCGGACGCCAATGTGGCGAGACCGGCCAAGAAGCGACGACGCCGTAGGAGGAAGAAGCCTGCTACTGCCCAGAAAACATCAGCACCCAAACCAGCACCAGCATCAGATCACCAGCAACAACAACAGCATTACGCAACACTGAGGCCACCAGCAAACGAACCAAAGATGAGGAATACCAAACCGAAAAGTCTGAGCAGCGAGCACGACGCTGCAGGGACTTCAAGGGGAAATACACTGACACCTGCCCGCGAACCGCGCGTTAATAACGCCAAAAGAACAACTTCCGAAAGGGGCGGAGTCGTTCCGCTGAAACCAGCCGCAGACGACCACGTCCAAACGTCAACTTGCCAGGAGGTAAAGAGGGCGCTAATATGGGGGCCGGACGGTTCGGCGAATCGCCGACCCATTAGGCCGATTCGCCCGGACGGTTGGTCTAATACAGACTTTCTCGCGCAATAGCGGCCGGACGGACCAGTTGCGGTTATCTGGCGCCTCTTGACAAACCTTGATTGCGTCTCAAAGAAAGCAAGCCAAATTTTTATTGGAACCCCGGTGGTGTCGGTCGAAAGCGGCAGAGCTGGCACCCCGCCCAAATGTTACATTCAGTCATCCTTTGGGGAGACCCAACTTAGGCCGGGATTAAATTCAAAACCAATTTCTTTTGGGACCGTCGCGATGAGGTCACTGCGAGGGGCCCACCGGGTACGGCGGCCTCGTTCGCAGGATCTAGTCAGAGGAAACGATTACGATTTCATCCTCCCGACAATAGATGCCTTTGCGTGGCCGGCAGGCGTTTTGCCCGCCGCATACCGCCCGCCTGGCTCGCAACTGTGCCCCGATATCCTCCTTTTCGTCGGAACCGCCGGATTGATTGGGGAAACCAACCCAAACATTTGGCGGGGGTGCAATAAACAAACCGGACGGATATTACGAAGCTCTGATCGGTGGGGTTATAAGTGTTCTCCTTCAGCCCACCATTACCCGACCATCGGAGTTTTAGAGCGGATTCCCGATATTTCCCACCCTGGGATTTACCGATTAAAGTGACGTCTTGCATGACGTAACATCCAACACCTCCCATCCTGTCTCTTTGCTTGGCTACGGCAATAGGCCCAGAAAAGTGGGAGAAATGTGGGAAAGACCGCGCTCAAAGGGAAAAATCAAACCACAAATATCAGTACTCCGGAAGAGGTCGAGGGCGGCGTCAGATTGGTTGCCAAATTGGACGCCAAGGAGGCCGCCCAACACCAATAAGGGAAGTAACACGCAACCCAAACTGCCCCAAACCTACGCATTTAAAACCAAATGCGTTTAAGCTCTGGAACAGAACAAGATGCCCGAGAGTTAAAGAGATTTTAATAAACTTTGAGGAGTTTTGGCTAGGGTGAAAGACCACCGTGGGAGTTGGGGAGGACGTTGGGACGCCGCTGGCGACCGTCATCGTCGCTCCACCGCCTTTATCGACAACTCATCAAACAAAAAACGGGCCGTAGTCCATTAATAGATAGGGATGGTAAACCACTATGACGCGCCGGGACGAGCGGAAACCGGGAACATTTGAGGAACAACCCCCTAACCCTCCCAATATGAGCAGACATTTATTGGCACCACCATGGCATTAAACTGTGTACAGGAGTTTTTCGTGTCCGGAGCCGGACTTAGGCGGATGGTTTTTTGTCCCCGCCGAGGTTGCGGTTTTCGAGTTAAGGCGAAAGCGCCGGCAGACGGAATTCCGAACCGGCGTTGAGACCTTCCGGCGGGCGGTCGTGGAGTTGACGCGCCCTTCAATGGAATACCCGCGGGGTATTTCCGAAGTGTAAAACCGGCAGGATCTTCGGTTCCTAAACCAAAAACCGCGGTTACCAGTTATCTCCATTACACTATTGTCCCATATTGCAAGCGTTCGGAGGTTACGTTGGGATGCGTTCGCACATCTCCAAGAGATGAGCCACGGCTTTCGGGCGGAATTCCTACTGGAACGTTGGCCGCCAGAACACGTTCGATAGAAATATTGATAAGTCTGTGGAGTCTTTCGACGGAAAAGCCTTGACCGTGTCTGGATGAAGGACTACTGTGGAAGCTTTTGAATAACCCCACCCCGCAATTGGCGGATAATAGCGTCGATTTACAAGGGCGTAATTTTATGTAACTGTAAGGATGCCGTTTCGTCAACACGCAAAACCTCGGGTCCCAAAGGATCCTGTACCCCAGTTCGTCGGTATACCCAATGCATACCCACCCTGAAGGTCGTCCAGGATGGGGTAAGACCATCTTGCCTTGTTCCCGATGATAGTGTTTCTTTAGTCATCCCGTGTTTCCAACGGCGGAGATGCAAATGATTCGACCTGCCCTGATTGGCTGGATAAACGGCGGGCCTTCAATTCGGTAAGACGACCGCCTTGCTACCGTTAAAAAACACCGATTCTGTGCCATGGAATTCGTGGATCCATAGCCTGGAGTAGACCAAACTTATCTCGGATGCGAATTGCTCGCTAAGATGGTCCTCGGTTAACCATCTGGTTAACTGCGCCAGAGCGGCGGTGGTTTTACGCCCCATTGGCATCACGCCCGCCGATCCGGAAGTTAGCGGTGTAATTTTTCCTCAGCGACCCCGCGGCACCGGCACCGCGTTAATTCCCAATAAGAGGAAACGACCAGGTCCAGCAAATTTGGGCCGCGCGTTATCTTGGGGTGGACTTATTTGGAAGACCATTGCGGGGACTTAAAGTAGAATCTTCGAAACCTCTCATACGTATCGCGCGCAAGGACAGAGGATAATGGACCACATACCGACCTTAAAAAATTTTGCGCCCTTGCATACGTCCACCAGAAGGGACGTCCCTATCCACAAACTACTGCAACTAGGGGACTCATAAACCGCAGGGGGTTAGGGGTCTCTGAAAACGACCAAAGTTTTGACTTTCAAACTATTTGGGTTCGTAAATTGTTTGTTAGAAAGTGGTGCGCCTCAAGGCCTGTCACTTTTAATGAGAATTTTTATAACGATACCATTGCTTGAGAAAAAGTTAGGGACGATAAGGTCGTTGTTTATATACTGCAGTTCCTGGACGAGGCCTCAGGGGTGCCTGTAAACGGTAGCCCTCACGTCATCTCAAGACAATGAGGTTATCACGAGTCATCATCGGGAAAAAGACTACACCTTGGAGCCCGCAATCGGGACATTGACCGGGGGTCGGTGCATCCTCCGCGTTAACCCGGGTCATGGGGAAAGCCCGAACCCGCACCTGCGCCTGTCCGACGTGGGGAGCGAGATGACCCGGTAGTAGGTAGGGCCAAGAACAAGACGTCGCGCCGAGTTATTCCCCGTGAAACGAATATCCCGACCCATCTGCGGGCACGTAATATCGCCCCTTTTCATTTGAAAGGGTGAAGAAACACCGTGTGTGTCGCAAAACTCATCCGAACCCCTCCGCCCTCCCCGTTTGCGGGCAACTTGTCCTCCTCACGGGTCCCACCCGGCATTGCACGCACAGGGAGCAAGGCGGAATTGCCATCGGGACCGAATCCCCGCACTCAGCGAGCAGCACCAGCTCCCCATTTGTAGGGGACCCCAACCCGGCTTGCAAGCGACCGCCCCAGTTGCAGGACCACCCTGTCCCCAAACACCCGACTGAAGCGCCCCAACCACCGCCCCCGACCGCCGCCGCCAGGAAAGGGCAACTAATAGGAAAATGGGCCCCAACATCTGGATGTTGCCGCCCCACTGCCCCATAAACAAACAACAGAGGGCCGCACGCCCAGGGAAGGGAAGGGCCCCAAAATCACAAAAAAAAGGATTGGACCAGGTTCATCGCATCCAGCCATACCGACCGCCCAATGCCGCCCGGAAGGCCAAAGAGGGGAACGTCACCGCCGGGTTTTTCCCCGCCTGGGGTTTTCGACCCCCGACCACCACCGGGGGTCCCAAAGAGACCAGGCGACTTTAAAACGGCGCGAAGACCTACGCGACGTTTCAGGCCGGCAACGTAAACCCCACCTCCCGACAAGAACGAGCACACCGAAAGCGAACAACCCAAAGGGCAAACCCAAACAGAACAACGGGGCGCGCCGTTGCGGAGCAACCACGCCGCCCTCCACGCCCAACGGCGACCAAGGTAAGGAAGGGGAAGGCCCACCCCGCCAAACCCTTTAAAAGCACTGCGCCGCAAAAACCCCCCAACCAAGGGAGCCAACCTTCGCCTTACCCACCCCATATGGTGGAGCCTAAGGTGAACCCATGGTGGAGGGAAGTTCGAAACCCCCAACGCTTGACCCTTGGGGGGTTGGGTTTCTTTCCAAAGGGGTAATGTACGGCCTCCGGGTATTTAATCATTGAAAATTATTTATTAACTTTTGAAGACCCACGGTGGGAAAGGGCCCTTTCTGAAGGGAGCCAACCCGGGCGCTCAGGAAAGGCCCGTTCAATTTTCGACTACCCCCGATTTGAACGGGCCGCATTTTTTGTCCAGCACGAAGGCCGGAGAGTTGCGCACGGGGTAAGTGCGTTTCAGCCCAAACGGTGGAGGCTGGGCGGAAACCCAAATGCCCGGTCCAGGCATCAAATTTTCCACGCACGCCACCGCCCTCCGCTGCTGGGTGGTGGCAAACCCGCGGCTGGCGCCCAAAACCGGACACAGGGACTCCCAATTGCCGAAACACACCCCAATGTCGCAGTGTCCTTACCAACGGAGGAAGGGGGCCCACACCCCAATTCCAGAGCGGGAAAAAATAACCCGGCGGCGGTGGATAAAAAAGGGGAAAATACGGCCCCGGGGCCCATCGCGAGCGGCCCGACGGAAAAAGGGTGGCCCCCCGGGGAGGCAGCGGATGACGGCGAGCGGGCCCAGTGCAACCCCGCCCCTTGCCCCCACGCCCCCGGCCGATTCCCGTCGGGGTAAGCCGAACCTTAACCTTTCGAACCCCACCGTTGTCGCCCACCCCCGCATTCAATGCCGGGGGCGTGCCATTTTCGAGGGATTAACGCCGGGAGTCTGGGGGTAATAATAAAAATAAAAAAAACGAAACGCGGTTGGCAAAATTTCGGGGGGCTAAAAACCGGGCTGGCACCGAAAACCCACTACGGGGACGTACCGGGAAACGGCCCCAACGGGCGGTACCCCAAAAACGCCAAGTACACCCATCCCAACCTCCCGGCGGGGGCCGCCCCAGCCCTGGAGAGAAATGGCGATCCCAAAATCAAAATTTTTAAAGTTACCGGAAAACCGAATTTGAAGGGGAATGTCGTTGGGCCGCGGGGGCCCCCCGCCACGAGCAGGCTTGCCGGGGGTGGAAGGACCGTGCCAAACACCTTCGCGGCATGCCGTAGTTTGCCGGAACCCGATTCGTGGCGGAATTCCCCCAGGAGACTTTGCGTGGGGCACAGGAGGTTCGCGATCGGGGGCACCCCCCGCTTTCAATGGTCAGGGTTAGGTAAGAGAACCGGGATTTTGAAGACGGCGACCCCTGCCCAAAACGACCGCATCCCCCGGGAGGAAAATTCACCATTAGCCTTTAACTTTCCCCGGGGCCCTTGGGGGCAGGCGGGGAAAGTACGAGAAAGGGATGAAAGATTCCTACTCTCCCTTCCTGAAGGGACCCCCTTCGGCGGAAGGGGTTTCCAACGCCGCTCCCCCCAGAACTTGGCCCGAACCCCAACGACGGAACCCTGGCCGATTGTGGGACCCTCGCCGCCACCGCAGGGGGTGGAACCCCCAGCGGGCCTCTTACGACGTGTCGGGGGGGGAAAGGGGCCCCTTCAGAGCCCACCCCCCCCCAAAAGGGCGGATATCCCATTTCCCTGGTTTCCAATGGAACTCCCCTCAACCAAAAACTGAACCACCCAAAAGCATTTCCCTCCTCGTCCGTTGGGATTGGGTGCAGGTCAGCCGAGGTCCCGAAAGTCGACTGGGAAAAGCCATTTTTGGGAAAACATCCAAGCCGGTATGCTCCGAAGACATCCGGTTGGGACAGCCAAAAAGGGGCTAAGGCCCCGACCCCATTCGACAGAAATGTCGGACACAAGTCAGTCGGAGTCTTCCTCGACATCGAGCAGGCTTTCGACCGTGTCTGGCATGAAGGACTTCTGAGTAAACTGCTCGTCAATACCACCATTCCGCGCGCGTTAGTGCGGTTAGTAGCGTCTTATTTGAGTGGGCGCGACTTCTGCATAGTCGTCGAGAATTCCGTTTCGACAGCACGGCAGATCTTATGCGGGTACCACAGGGATCTTGCGTCTCGCCGATTCTGTATGCTATCTCACCAATGACATTCCCACGGTGGATGGTTGCCTCCAGGATGGTGAAAGAGGAATCGCGATGAGGAACTTATTCTCGAACGAACCACCGACGCCGATCCCACCATTAGGCAGTCGAGTTCGACCGCGAGACTCCACTCCGGGAGGAGCCGCCAGTGGCCGCGACGAGTGAGCCGCATGAGCATGATTATGCGGCGCTCCCTCGATCGCAGCCCTTACCGAGGCGCAACAAGGCTAGGAGGAGGAGTACGCCTAAAAGAGAGAGGAGGAGAAGAAACAAAAATCAACTACTCATCCTCTGAGGAAGATTACCCACCTTCCGGACAGAGGGCAAGCGCGTGTTTAGCCAACCGCCGCGCTCCCCAACCAGATCATCGACTCCGCACGAACATACCCCATCATCGGTAGCATCATCACCTGAGCGCCGCATATCGTACGACGGAGGAGAGGCCGCCGCAACAGCTGCAGCAGTGCAGCCGGCGTAATTACCGATACCACCGCCACATCGTACGCCACGCTGTCGGGAGCAGGGACGCCCAGACCAACGCCGGTTCCTGCCCCGAGAGTGTCACCATCTACCTATGCCTCCACTACCACCAAAGGCAAGGCTAAGGTAAACATAATTTCCAACATAATAATTAAGCCCGCCGACACCGGAAACCAAGCCGGCCCCTCGAATGCAACTGAACCACCGAAGACAAAAACGGGAACATATCCCCCAATCGTCACCGAGAATCTGCCGGAATGGACCACCCACTTCGCAGAGCTCAAGCGGCGATTGGGAGTAGCCCCGAACGCTCGGCCGTACGGGAAGGGGGTTCGATTCTTGCCCCGAGACGATCGCGAGTACCGCATTGTACAAAGGTACATGTGCGAAATCTCTGAGGGCAACCCCAACATCCACTGGTTCGCCTATACCCCGAGAGCACAAATGCCGACGAAGGTGGCCATCCGGGGACTACCTGCCGACACCAATCACGAGGAAGTCGTGTCGGCACTGACTGAATTAAACTTCCCGGTGAAACACGTCAAACTCATACCACCAATAAGGAGTCGGCCGCATAGCGTCTTCTATGCTCAGCTCGATCATATGGAGGAGGACGAGCTTAGGAGACTATATGCGGTCGACGAACTCCTGTACATGCCGGGCATCAGTATAGAAGCCTGGAGGGCGAGACCTGGACCAGCGCAGTGTCACAGATGCCAGCAGTTTGGGCATGCATCTGTGACCTGCCACAAACCGATCACCTGCGTGAGATGCGCCGGCCATCACCCGGCCTCCCAATGCGACAGGGACAAAGCAGCGCCTCCGAAGTGTGCCAATTGCGGAAAAGCGCACACTTCAAATGACAAGAGATGCCCTGTTTACGTTCGGGAGGCCCGCAAGAAGGGGATGAAGCTACAGGGGCTACTCCCCTACCCTCCCAAGGAACAACAACGGCCAAAGGTCATTAAGACCAGCGACGGGTGGAGCACCATAGTCTCAAAGAAGAGAGGAGGTGCCACCACGTCCGGTAGTGACACCGATGCGTTGCAACAACCACGCCGAGAACAACCAGGACCAACGAAAAATGCCACAACAGCACCAACATCGCATAGTGAAGACGAGCATAACACAGCTCCGAAGAAAAGGCGCTGAACAGGAGGCAAAAATAAGAATAAGAAAGCGCCCTCCGAACTAGAAAATACCAACACATCTAACACCACTCTAATGCCGCCAGCCAATGGCCCAACTCAAAGGGGCGGAACTGGCAGAAGAACGATACACCGCGGGGGGATGACAGCAGGCACCAGCATGCACGAGGCTGATGCAGCAACAACTTCCGGGATTAAAAATAAAGTCACCTTTAACGATTACACAGATTCCGAAGCGGCGGAGTCGTCCGCCGACACTCGTCGCGGACGACCACGCCGCGCTCCGCGCAAGGTAGGTGGTCAGCGCAGCTCAGGGCAAGGTGGGAGTGACGGCCCGGACACAACGTTCACCGAACAGATTGACGTTTTGTCCGGACCGTTGCCTCATTATTTTCCGAGGTTCTCGCCGCAATAGCGACCGGGCAGGAGCCGGTGGCGGTTATTCGGCGTCATTCACCACTCATAGCGTCTTACAGAGACTAACGAAACTATTAGATTAATGTATTGGAACCCCGGTGGTGTAGGTTCGAAAGCGGCAGAACTGCAGCACCTCGCCCAAATGTAGACATTCATGACATCCTTTTGGAGACTATGCTTAGACCGGGTTCAATCTTCAAGTTGCCTAACTTCTACGTGTATCGGCGCGATGAGGTCACGGCGAAGGTACGTGCGTACAGAGTACGGCCGTTCTTGTACGTCGGGATTTGGTACACGATGAAATTAAGCCGCTGACAATACATTTCCACTCGCCTGATAGGGATTGATTGATGCCGCTGGCGAGCATATCACGTCGCTTCACCTCCTGAACCGTCAACTCTCGACCACCCACGGCCATCTGCCCGTTGACTGACAGAAGTGGTAACTGTTGTTTCAGTGCCCTGCGAAAGCGGAGATTCTTGCGGAACACTTGGAACAGCACTTTACCCAATCCTCCCAACTTACAAAACGCTGTAGTAGTCGCACCACAGTCAGGTCGAGAATAGTGTTCAGGAGTTTCGTCGTCCCCGGCGTCGGATCTTGCTGAGGTGGCATTTATGTCACCTGGCGAGGTCTGGCAGGCTTTGCGTTACGTTAACGTACGTAAGGCACCGGGTGATGATGGGATTCCGAATGCGGCCTTGAAGCAGTTCCCCAGGCGGGCAGTCGTAGAAATGACGCGCCTGTTCAACGGGATACTCCACGGGGTATTTTCCGGGGACGTGGAAAACCGGTAAGATTTTCGTGCTGCCTAAACCAGGTGAAGGACCGACGATCACCTGGAAGTTATCGCCCCTATTACCGTTGTTGCGCACATCGCGAAACCTTGAGCGGCTGCTGCTTCCGGAGGCTGCGCCCCACGTCTCATTACGGACGAGCAGCACGGTTTTCGAGCGGCCACTCGACAGTTACGCAGTCTGACCCGAGTGTTGCACGAGCTTACGTTCGACAGAAATAGTTGATAAGTCGGTCGGAGTCTTTCCGATATCGAGAAGGCTTTCGACCGAGTGTGGCATGAGGGACTTCTGTGAAACTGCTCGTTAATACCACCATCCCGCGCGCGTTGGTCGGCTAATAGCGTCTTATTTAGGGGCGCGACTTCGTAGTCGTCGAGAATTCCGTTTCGGCAGCACGGCAGATCTTATGCGGGTACCACAGGGATCTTGCGTCCGCCGATTCTGCTATGCTATTTACACCAATGACATTTCCACTCCTGGATGCCTACGCGGCTCCGGCTTGGTACGGTTAGCATCGGCCAATCAGCGGAAACGACTACAAGTCCAACAAAATCTGTCCCTTCGAGTCATCGCGTTGGCGTTGGCACTACGTCAGGAACGACGTGATTGCAAGGACTTAAGAATCGAGTCAGTCAAGGCGTTTGTTGTCGTTTGGCGCGCAGTCTATATGACCGCGCAGATAACGGACCACATACTGACCCATACGGCTTTGCGCCCTTGCACGCACGCCCTCCTGACGGGCGCCCGTATCCACGGGAAATACCGCTGTTGGGTGATCGGCCGAATTGCGGGGGATGAGGCTGGACACCCAAGAACTGACGGCATTGGCGTATGTAAGCACAACACCAGCCTCTGCAATGTGGATTGCTTTATAGTGGTGCGCCTCGTTGCGCAGCAGCACACCATGCGGAGCAAGTCCAAATATGCGACCTCGTTGTCCGAGAAAGCGGGGTCGATAAGCGACGCGTGCATGCCTCGCATGTCGACCTCTGTGAGGCTCCTGGGTGTCTCGTAAAAGCGGATGGCCTCAGGCGCCCCTCTCGCGACAACGATGCTGTTTGTTGCGTTGTCATTTATATGACGACGTAAACAAGTTAGGCCACCTGAGAGCCGCAAGTACGGACAGTGCCCTGGGGACTGTGTGCCCCTTGCGTTGCAACTCGGGTCATGGGGATAGCCCCGATACCCGTGACCTTCCCTGTCCCCAGGGCAGGTGTGTAGACGACCCCACGCGCCCAGAACGCCACCTGAAGAGCTACCATTGGTCCGTCAAGGTTCGCCGCGATTGGCCAATGTTAGTGCGCTCCATCGCTGCTGTTTTTCCCTACGCCACGGAGCATCACCAGATTCGAGCAAGCACTGTGAAAATTCTTTAATTTTAAAAGATAGACAGTGCAGCTGAGTGACCCACAATCTCGAGACTTCACGTCCCTCCTTGTTTGCGGACGCTTTGTTGGGCCTCCTTCGGGTCTCACCCGGCACGAGCTGTCCGGCTATAAGAGGAGATGGCGTGAGCCATACGCTCACTGGCCATCACCGCTGTACTGACCCCCGCCGCAATGTCGGACAAAGCGGAGCCACCACTCATCACCATCCGCCGACGTCAGCTCACGGAGGACAAGATCGGCGAGCACAAGAACCATTGTAACAAGAAACCTGTTCACCATGGAGATCGCACCAATACCATCTGGAGGCGCCCATGATGAACCAAACCCGGACAACACCCCTGCAGACGCAGCCGCGCCCAGCGATCCGATGGCGAGCGATGCATCATTAGATGCACTCGCCACCTATCGGACGCCGTTACCGAGGCGCGCCAAAGCGCGCAGGAGATATACTCCTCCGTCAAGAGAGGAAGATAAACGCCCGAAGATTACCACCGAGGATGAATACTACCAGTATTCATCCACCTCTTCAGATGCGGCCTCACGTTCGCCATCACCTGCTGCTGAGCCCACCAAGCGCAGTAATCTAACGCGGTCTCGATTCTCGCCGATTTCGTCGGCTGGAGAGTCTATGCAGTCGTTGGACCGCGCTGGGGAGTCGCCAGCGCAACACAACTTGACGGCGACATCCTATGCGACATTTGCGCCTCAACCGTCGCCGAGGAAGCAGCCAACACCAGCACCCAAAACACGAGAGACACCGACACCACTGCAACCTTTCACCGCCGCTGAATCCTACCACCCGTACGCGAGCCAGGCGAGGATACCAGCACAACAAGCAGCACCCACGACATCATCAGCAACTGCAGCCAAAAGCCCAAAGTCACAGCAAGCGGAAGTCACTACTGGTAAGTCCTACCCACCAATCGTTGTAGAAAACTTGCCAGAGTGGACTTCACATTTTGCCAAATTAACCCAAATTATTGGGCAACCACCCAACGCGCGTCCTTTGGCAAAGGAGTTCGTTTCCTGCCAAGGGACGAGAACGAGTACCGGGCAGTACAGCGGACATGTGAGGCGAGCGCGCTCAATAGCGCCATCCACGCGTACGCCCACACGCCGCCGCAGCAACTACCACACAAGATAGGCATAAGGGGACTGCCACTCTCCACTACACCTGGAGAAATCACGGAGGCGCTCCTGAACAAAGGCTTCCCTGCGCAACACTGCCGCCTGATACCGCCCTTCCGTAACAAACTTTACGGAGTGTTCTTCGTCCAGCTGGACCACTTAGAGCAGGAAGAGTTACAACGCCTGTACCAGCTGGACGAACTCCTGTTTATGACAGGCATAACTGTGGAGGCGTGGCGCGGAAGAACGGGCCCCTCCCAGTGCCACCGATGCCAGGCCTTCGGACACGCATCCACCCACTGCCACCGACCCATAAAGTGCGTGAGATGCGCCGGAGAACATGCGGCCATGGACTGTCCGCTTCCGAGAGAAGCACCGCCAAAGTGCGCAAATTGTGGTAAGGCGCACACGGCCAACGATCGGAAGTGTCCAGCTCTACTCAAAGAAGCGAGGAAGCGTGGCATCGCACTCCCGACTCCGATGCCTGTCCAACGACATAGAAGAACCACAACGGGGCCGGACGGATGGACGACGGTTGGACGCCGCGGCCACCAATCGGGGACGGACACCGACGGCCCAACAAGTGAGGGCCAACAGCAGGCCGACAGGCCTAGACCACCCCAACAACAGCCAGCCAATAGGACAACGGTCGTTTCAGCAAGAAAAGACATCAACGCGCGGAGCGGGAATATCGCTCCGCGATCTGAAACCGAGTCGGACACAAATGCACCGAGACCGACCAAAAAGCGCCGACGCCGCAGAAGAAAGAAGTCTGCCGCTGCCCGGAGTTCATCTCCAGCAACAATAACAGATCGCCAACAACAGCCACAACAACACTACGCATCATTAAGACCACCAGCCAACGAGCCAAAGCAAAGGACAACCAAACCAAGAAGTCTGGGCAGCGAGCACGACGCAGCTAAAACTTCAAGGGGATGCACTCAAACACTTGTTCGCGAACCGCGTAAATCTAGAGTTAACTTTGCAGCCAACACAAACTTTACAGACACCGAGGCGGCGGAGTCGTCTGCCGCTGAAACCAGCCGCAGGCGACCACGCCGCAAAGCGTCTAACTTGCCTAGGGAGGAGGTAAGTAGAGGGCGCACTGACTACTCAGGGGAGACCTGCGACGGTTCGGCCGAATCGTTAGCCGACTTATTAGGCCGATTCGCCCGGACGGTTACAGGTCTAATTACAGACTTTCTCGCTGCAATAGCGGCCGGACAGGAGCCAGTTGCGGTTATCTGGCGCCTCTTGACAACCTTGATTGCGTCTCAAAGAGTTTAGTAAGCTCAGAATACTTTATTGGAACCCCGGTGGTGTCGGCTCGAAAGCGGCAGAGCTGCGCACCCTCGCCCAAATGTATGACATTCATGTCATCCTTTTGGGGGAGACTAAACTTAGGCCGGGCATTAAATTCAATGTACCTAATTTCTTTGTGTACCGTCGCGATGAGGTCACTGCGAGGGGGCTACCATACCGTGGTACGGCGGCTCTCGTTCGCAGGGATCTAGTACATGAGGAAATCAGATTACACGACTTCATCTCCTTACGTACAATAGGGATACGCCTTTGCGTGGCCGGCAGGCAGTTTTGCACTTACGCCGCATACCGCCCGCCTGGCTCGCAACTGTGCCAAACCGATATCCACTCTATTTTTGTCGAACCAGCCGGTATTGATTGTGGGACCCTCAACGCCAAACATTTGGCGTGGGGTGCAGCACTCAAGCAAAGCCGGACGGATAACGGAGAAGACTCTGATCGGTGGTGTAGTGAAGTGTTGGCTCCTCTGAGCTCCACTCATTACCCGACCATCGAGAGTTTTAGAGCGGATATTCTCGACATTGTCCTCAATTTCCGCTGGATTTCACTGATTAAAGTGGACGTCTTGCATGACGTAACATCGCAACGCAACACCTCCCTATCCTAGCTCTCTCTTAGCTTGGAAGCTACGGCAATAGGGCTCCAGAAAGCTACGCGAGAGAAGTGACTGGGAAAGTTACCGCGCTCATATGAGCAAAACGTTACCATTAAATATCAGTACTCCGGAAGAGGTCGAGGCAGCGGCTCAGACTTGGTTGCCAAAGCAAGGACGCCAAGGAGGAGCGCTGTACGGGCCAACAAGAGTGCAACACTACCACCAACCAGTAGCAGAGGCGAGCACGACGCCGGGGCTATAGGGGGAGGAAGAAATGCACCTGTTCACACTATTAAATCGGTAAATTTCAAAATTAACCGCGGAGTCCAAGACTCGGAAGCGGCGGAGTCGTCTGCTACTGAGTCCAGTGGCAGGCGACCACGTCGCCGAACAAGGAAAACCAGACGAACGAGGGAGGTAGGTGGCGACAGCGGATCAGGGCAGGCCTTCGACGGCACTGCCGAATCGTTTGCCGCTTTAATTGGCCGATTCGTCGGTGCGGTTGCTGGCCTCATTCGAGACGTCCTCACTGCAATGGCGGCAGGGCAGGAGCCAGTTGCGGCGATCTGGAGCGCCATGACCACCTTACTTGCATCTTTCAATGGCTAACTCACTTAGGCTAATGTACTGGAACCCGGGAGGTGTTGGCTCGAGAGCGGCAGAGCTGCGCACCCTCGCCCAAGAGCATGACATCCATGTCATCCTCCTGGGGGAGACGAAATTACGACCGGGTTCAGTCTTCAAGGTTCCCAACTTCTTCGTGTATCGGCGCGACGAGATGTACGGCCGTCTTAGTGCGACGAGATCTAGTACACGATGAAATTGGATTGCCGCAGTACATCTCTTTACGCTCGATAGGGACCCGCCTTTGCGTTGCCGGAAAGGAGATTCGCACGTACGCCGCATATCGCCCGCCCAGCACGCAATTGTGCATTTCCGATATTCACACAATCTTCGATGGCAGCACCCCTGCTCTGATTGTCGGAGACCTCAACGCCAAGCACACTGCTTGGGGTTGTAGGACGACTCAGCGAGCGGGGCGTGTGCTGTACGAGGACGCTGATCGGTGGGGATATGAGGTGCTGGCTCCTTCAGAGCCCACCCATTACCCGACCGATGAGAGTCATGGTGCGGATATCCTCGACATTGCCCTAAGTTTCCAATGGAATTTCCCCATCAAACTTGAGACACTTTACGACGGTACCACGCAGCATTTACCTGTCCTCGTCACGCTTGATCTGGGTGCAACGAGTGTTGAGCCGCGCAGGCTCCGCGAGAGGATCGACTGGCGGAAATACCACTCCTTAATGGAAAACATACAACTGCCTGACAGTATCACTACCCCGGAAGATGTCGATTTAGCGGCTGAAAGACTTGGTCTCCGAACAAAGGAGGCCAGGACGCGCTATTCCGCGGGGTCACGCAGCCAACAATTACCGCTTGCGCTACGCCTTATGCATAAGCGCAAGCGAGCATTACGCGCTTTTGCGCGCACCCGTTGCCCGCGGGCCAAGCGTGAATTCAACCGGGTGTCGGAGGAGTTTTCGGAACGGGTGAAAGACCACCGAGGTGAGTTGTGGGAGCGGCGTGTTGATGCCGCTGGCGAGCATATCACGTCGCTTCACCTCCTGAACCGTCAACTCTCCCGACCACCGACGGCCATCTGCCCGTTGACTGACAGAAGTGGTAACCGTTGTTTCAGTGCCCCTGCGAGAGCGGAGATTCTTGCGGAACACTTGGAAGAGCAGTTTACCCCCAATCCTCCCAACACAAATAACGCTGTAGTAGTCGCGCACCACAGTCAGGTCGAGAATAGTGTACAGGAGTTTCTGTCGTCCCCGGCGTCGGATCTTGCCAAGTCCTATTTAAGTGGGCGCGACTTCTATGTAGTCTTCGAGAATTCCGTTTCGACAGCACGGCAGATCTTATGCGGGGTGCCACAGGGATCTTGCGTCTCGCCGATTCTGTATGCTATTTACACCAATGACATTCCCACCCTGGACGGTTGCCTTCAGGATGGTGAAAGAGGTGTTCGACTTGCCTTGTTTGCCGACGACAGCGCGTACTTTACGTCGTCCCGTCGGTTCGATATCGCAGTACGTCGGATGCAGATGTTGCTCGACTTGCTCCCTGATTGGTTGGACAAGTGGCGGATTAGTCTCAACGTCGGTAAGACTACCGCATTTGCCTCGACCAGATCCGCGGGCAAAGCATCGCCTGAAGTGACACGATAACTTATCTCGGATGCAAAATAAACCGTACGCTAAGCATGGTCCCCCATGTTGACCATTTGGTCAACAGCGCCAGAGCGGCGCGCGATTTACGGCCGTTTGGCATCACACCCGCCACCCGGACTAAGTTATCTGTACAAGGCATAGTGGGGTCAATCGGGCGAATCGCGGCGATTGGCCGCGCACACTCCGCACGAATCGAATCAGTCGAGGCGTTTGTTGTCCGTTTGGCGCGCAGTCTATATGACCGCGCAGATAACGGACCACATACGGACCTACACGGCTTTGCGCCCTTGCACGCACGCCCTCCTGACGGGCGCCCGTATCCACGGGAATTACTGCTATTGGGTGATCGGCCGAAATGCGGGGGGGATTAGGCTGGACAACCAACTGACGGCCAATAAGTGTTAGCACATCATCAGCCCACGAATAGGCATTGCTTCGTATAGTGTGTGCGCCTCATTGCGCAGCAGCACACTACTTGTGACAACGATGCTGTTTGTTGCGTTGTCATTTATATGACAGTGCCCGGGGGGACTGTTTGCCCCCTGCTTTCCAGCTCGGGTCATGGGGATAACCCCCGATACCCGCACCTGCACCTGCCCTGTCACCAAGGCAGTGTGTAGACGACCCTCACGTATAATAAACGCACTTTCGCCACCACCGTTCGCGCCTTGGAGTTACCAGCCTACCGTATCGTATACTACCCAGTGATCTCCGAGCCAGCGTACGACTGTACTTCCGCCCCTTTTTTGACGAAAAGGGGTTGGCAATACAAGCACACGCAAGTGTAATGTGAACACCCAATTCACGAGTCTCTCACACCGCCCTCTGTTTGCGGTCGCCTTGCTGGGCCTCCCTTCGGGGTCTCACCCGGCACGGGCCGACCGCACAAGGGGGGTGAGGTGTGAGACTGCTCACAAGGGTTAAGTCCCAACCAAAAACAGCGTTACTACCGCATCATCACCACCACCAAGATGTCGTCAGATGAAGAGCGCCCAATTACATCGCCGCGCCCTCGACGACGCACGGGCCCGTCATTAACGGAGCGCACCGTCGTCGCGAGGAATTTATTTGATCGAGAACAACCACTTCAGCTATTACCATCTACAAGAAGCCGGGGGGCCGAGGAGGAGCTCTCCTCCGCTGCCCAGTCACCGCCCAGAGCGCAGATGGAGCCAACAGCATCTGACGATAACTTCTACACGGCATTCAATGTGTTACATTGCAACACCCTGCGCGATGCTCCCACCGATGCAGCCCATGTTGCCGTTCCGCCCAACAGGAAGCGAGCGCATGCAGAGCCAACAACCAAGCCAATGGCAGCCACCACCAACACCAGCAGCGGCCGCAACAACAGCACCGGTTCCACTGCCAAGAGCGTCGACGCCGCCTTTATACGCAGGCACCGTAAAGGGCAAGGACTGGATAAACATCCACAACACCAGCAAACACAGTGAGTAACACCATCACTAACAGGGCATGCGACCAACCGCAGCCACAACCAACAAAGCATCAGCAGCCACTTACCCTCCAATCGTGGTAGAGAACCTGCCCTATTGGACAAGCCATTTTGCGAGACTAAAGGAAATCTTGGGCCAAGCTCCTAATGCAAGACCCTACGGAAGAGGTGTCCGCTTTATCCCGAGAGATGACAGGGAGTACAGGCACCTTCAACGCTACCTCACCGAAGCATCGGCTTCAAATGAAGACATCCACTGGTATGCCTATACGCCGGTGCAACAACTTCCAACAAAACTAGGCATTAGTCCAGCTGGACCGCTTAGGCCAGACGGAACTAGCGAGACTGTACCAGCTGGACGAAGTACTTTTCATGCCCGGTATAACAGTGGAGGCATGGCACGGAAGAACGGGCCCCGCGCAATGTCATCGCATCGCCAGGCATACGGCCACTCGTCGACACACTGTCACAAGCCGATAAAGTGTGTCAAGTGCGCTGGCAACCATGCCGCATCTGATTGTTCGAAGCCGCGAGAAACACCAGCCATATACGCCAACTGCGAACGAGGACACACGGCAAATGATAGAAGATGCCCAATCTTCCAGAGGGAAGCCCGTAAGCGGGGTATACAAATATCTGGGCCAGCCCCACCACGAAAAAGATTAACCAAAACAACATCGGAGGACGGCTGGACAACAATTACGAGAAGTAATGTTCGCGATACAAACATCGCGAACAAAAACATCGCGTCGCTTACGGCCGCGCGAAGAAAAGTGTTTGCATCCGCGTGAAGGAGCATCGAGCGGCACTGATACTGACGGCGCGCGCAGGAATGCGGCCCGACCCGGAAGCCGCACCCGCCCCGCGCCGCGTCCCACACGGAGTCACGGACCGCTGATGTAAACAAGCGGCCGTTGACCCGTGCAATTAACCGGCAATACCACTGCACATATTAATTATGATAAAGATAATCATATTTATACTGAAGACGAAACTACTACAACGGCGACCAAAAACAAAAGAAAAAGGCGCCATAGGAAAAATAAGACACAACCCAATAGCGAAGAAACAGCAAGTAATAACACCCATTATGCGACGCCGGAGTGTCGAACGGCCCAGAACTACGCCGAAAAACAACAAACGGGACGAGCACAACGTCGCGTCTGAGGTATCGGCCATTGAGACCCGCGGCAAAATAAATAAAAATGTAAACTTTAATCTTACACACTCGCAATCAGAATCAGAAGCGGCGGAGTCATCTGCCGCCGAGACCAGCAGGAGGCGACCACGTCGCCGCGTTAATAAGAGTTCTGCAGGACCTGGTGCTGGACATGGACGACGACCGGTTCAGGTAGGGGGTGGTGAACGCGTGTGGGTGGCCTTCGACGGTACCGCTGAATCGTTTGCCGCATTAATAGGCCGATTCATAAGTACCGTTGCGGGCCTAATTAAAGATATTCTCGCTGCAATGGCGACAGGGCAGGGAGCCAGTTACGGTGATCTGGGGCGCCATGACCACCTTATTAGCGTCTTTCATTGGCTAACTCACTTAGGCTAATGTACTGTAACCCGGGAGGTTTTGGCTCGAGAGCGGTAGAGCTGCGCACCCTCGCTCCTGGGGGAGACGAAATTACGACCGGGTTCTTCAAGGTTCCCAACTTCTTCGTGTATCGGGGCGACGAGATATCTCCACTAAGCGTGCCCTACCGTGGTACGGCCGTCTTAGTGCGGCGAGATCTAGTACACGATGAAATTTGAATGCCGCGGTACATTTCTCTACGCTCTATAGGGACCCGCCTTTGCGTTGCTGGAAAGGAGATTTGCACGTACGCCGCCTATCGCCCGCCCAGCACGCAATTGTGCACATCCGATATCCACACCATCTTCGATGGCAGCACCCATGCTCTGATTGTCGGAAACCTCAACGCCAAGCACACTGCTTGGGGTTGTAGGACGACTCGGCGAGCGGGGCGTGTGCTGTACGAGGACGCTGATCGGTGGGGGTATGAGGTGCTGGCTCCTTCATGAGTACTGACATCACATAACACGTGTGCGCACAATCACGAAAAATATGCAACCTAAACCTGCATCACCTACTCAAGAAAACGTTTTGTTGCAAGACCTGTGTCACCCACTCATGTGTATCTTCGGGAAGACGTCTAAGGCAGCACTGAGCCCAGCTTACTCTGGACCACATAAAGTACTGAAAAGAGATGATAAAATTTACACCATAAATATCAGAGGAAAACCTACCACCGTATCCATAGATAGGCTGAAACCAGCGTACATAATCACCAGTGACGCAAGTCTGTCATCAGCCCACACCTTACAAGAACCTAATTTTAATCAAAAAGAGACAAGATCGCGCTCGGGCAGAATTGTGAAGTTCCCTGACTATTATCGCCCGTAGGACGGTCTCTGGAGGGGGGTGGTGTGGTGTTACCATTATATTTAAAAATTTTGTAAAATACTTGTAATAATTTATGTAAACTTAGAAAATAGTTAAAATTTATTTTTATTATAATATTGTATAAAAATACTTATTTATTTAAATCGAGTCAGTCGTCGCGCATATCGTGTACACTAACAGTCCTATTAGATAATACGAAACAAATAGGATTGTATGGCAACTTGCACGCCGGCCGTCTCAAGTAAGTATGCAGCTAACTCACGCAGCTTTGATACGCAAACATCAACTTGCAATCAAATCTTCAAATCTATCTCCTGGTATTGCTATCTACGTCCTTGCTATCTGTGCTTATGCTTCTTTCTAACAAATCTAAAGCATAAATAAACTGTTGGTGCATGTGCAAAACGGACTATTATTTACATCTACCTGAAGACCTGCACTACAGTCGCGCACCACAGACAGGTCGAAAATAGCGTACAGGAGTTTCTGTCGTCCCCGGCGTCGGATCTTGCTGAGGTGGCATTTATGTCGCCGGGTGAGGTCTGGCGGGCTTCGCGTTACGTTAACCTACGTAAGGCACCGGGTGATGATGGGATTCCAAATGCGGCCTTGAAGCAGCTACCTAGGCGGGGCAGTCGTAGAAATGACACGCCTGTTCAACGGCATACTCACGTACGGAGTATTTTCCGGGGCGTGGAAACCGGTAAGATCTTCGTCTGCCCAAACCAGGTATGGACCGAAGACTACCTGGAAGTTATCGCTAATCAGTTGCTATCGCACATCGCGAAACTTTGAGCAGCTGCTGCTTCGATGGTGCGCCTGCACTCCGTTACGAGATGAGCACATCAGAAGAGTGTATAAATCCGGGATGACGATGGCATCTCCGGTGATAAAGGTGGGATTATTTAAGTTATGAATTCTATAATAAAAATCGACCGTTCCTTTCTTAATAAAAGTCCTGGTCAGGGAGGTTTATCTTTCAAAACAACGTCCATTTGGTACCTTTCCCCTTTTTCCCCACCTGGTGCCAAAAACGATTTAAAAAATGCTTTTTTGTTGAAGACCTTTTTGGGCGAAAACCTGAACCAATTCAGGAACCAATGCCTAAGGAATATTTAAAAAAAAGGATGTTTTTAAAAACTAAAAATAAAAAATTTTGGGTAATTTTAAAGATTCCATTCTATTTTGCTGAAATTTAGATTAATATTAAAAAAAAAAATAGCAAAAAAGAAAACGAAAATAAAATTAAAAAATTGGAAACGGAAGGGAAAAGAAAAATGATCAAACTAAAAATAATTAAGAATACAAAAGAAGTCAAAATATTAATTATTGGAAAATATTTACTAAAACCGAAATAAAATGATAAAAAAAAAAAACTATAAAAAAAAACTGAAAATAGGATTGTATCCTTTGTGTTTTACTTAAATGTTGCCAGTATCATAATAAATATAATCAATAGTATGTCTATCAAAATTTATATCCCCTTGGCATTCCTAAAAATGACAATGATATAACTTTTGGTTTAATATCAAACAACTGGTTTTTTAAATATATTGTCGATTTGAATATTTTGAAGAAAAAGGATTATGAACACAGTTTTTATTAATAATTAATTTTTTTAAATTTCAAATTATTTTATTTTCTTACCAATCATGTAATGTTAAGCCCAATTCCTTAATTTTGTTCATCTTTTATTCTTTCGAAACCATATCTTAAACCCTTAATGAAAAAATATCTTGGTTTCATTTTTCAAATTTTTATTAATTTTAAATAATTGTTTTATCCGGATTAACTGACCAATTCTTTCCCTAACCCCTTAAATTTTTGCAATATTATCCAAATAATTTTTAAAATATGGACTTCAAGTTAGCAAAATTAAATATTTTAAAATGCCAAAGAATAACTTTTTGACATCAAAAACTTTTTTCAAAACTCAAAAAAATCTTCCACTCATTAATTTTAAAGGGCCCTTCGTTAAATAAAAAAAGCTTAAGTTGGAAAAAAATTCCGAAAAAATAAAAAATTTTTTTTAATTTGATGTTTTTCCAAAACACATGAATTTTATTTATTTTCTTTAATGTCCCAGGCCCAAATCTTTTCATTATTTAATTTAATAAAGAAAAAACAGAAAGAACATTTTTTATAATACCACAAACCCCTTTTTATAACAATTTACTAAAAGGATTTAAAATATTTTTAAAAATATTTTTATAATTTATACACAAAACATTAACAAAAACTTACCTGAAATAGGGTTCGAAAAAAACTTACAATCAAAAACAAATGGATAAAAAACAAAGAAATCAGAAGTTTTTATATAAATCAAACTATATTTAAATTTTTAAAAACTTTTACATTTAAAAATTTTAATGAAATTAAATAAAATCTTTGAATCTCCTCTTCAAATTCTATAAATTTAAAAGCCAACAAATTCAATTCAAGTTAAACAATATTTACCAATAATTTTGGCTATTAGGTTATTTAGAATCAAAGTTTAGGTTTCACTACTTTAAAAAAAAATCGGTTTTTTCAATTAAAGTAAAAATCTTTTGAAAAAACAGTTAATTAAAGGAAAATAAATTGTAGTATTCAAATATCTATTTAAAATAAAAATGAATATCAACTTATTTTGTATGTTAGAAAATGGGACATTACCAGAAAAACATTTTTTATTCTTCTTTCCCTATTAATAATGATAAAATCCACATAATAGGGTTAGTCCCCAAAAATGGGTGTTAAAGGGGTGAAAAAAGTTGACATTAAACTATTATTAAATTTAATATTTTTTTGGGTTATTTTAAAAATTAAAATAAATAAACCGCCTAATAAAACCCACAATTTCACCATGGTAAACACGGATGAAAGAAATAATGAAAACAAAATTAATAAGGACAAGTGATTACTTTGTTTACCTACCTTGATTTCAAGTTTTTTTGATAACGGAACGACGGAAAGGAATTTTTTCCCCCCAACTTCCCGGTCACCCGATGAACAGAAGATAGGGTCAATTTTTTTTAAACCAAAATCAAAAAAACCTTAAAAATCCATCAAAAACAATTTAAAATACCCGTTTAAAAATTCATATAATCAAAACCTTTGGAATTAAAATTAAATGATTCATAAATAAAAAAAAATTTTACTATATTCTTTTTGGGACTTGTAAAATTATTATTAAGTTTGTAAGCTAAAAAATTAATTATTTTTTTATAGAAACAACTTTGGGATAAATTTGAAATTTATTTATTTCTTAAAAACCAAGCTCTTTTCTAAAATTCAACCTATAATTTAAAAAAAGTTTAAACACAAAACGTGAATAATTTGACTTTAAAATTAAGTAAAAGATAATTGATATTGATTTATCATCTTCTGAGAGTTTACTATGAAATTTCTTTTTCAATTTAAATATAACGACACCTTCAATTCTAAGATATTTTCCTACATGGGATAAGTTGCGTATTCAAGAAAAATAAAATCGATATTTTTTTTTGGGAAATAAAAAATATTCAATTCATTCCTTAAATTTAATTTTAATTTAAAAAAAAATATCAAAATGTTTTTTCTTATCCCTGTAGTATGGAAGATGGGCGTTTAAACCAATGAAAAACAGTCATTAAAAATGTTTCAAATAATTTTTAAACCAAAGAAATAACAAAAATGTAACAAATTGGTTTTTTAAATTTTTATCAATATAATTCTTTTCATTTCTTAAAGAAAAAAAAACCCCATAGTTTCGTGTTTGTGATTTTCTTTTGAGTAAATTAAGAATTAGATTTAATTGTTTTTCAAAAAATGAAAAATATATAAAATTAAATAAAAATATGCTCTTTCAAATATTTTAAAAACATGCTATATAAAATATTAGAGAATAAATCTTAATTTTAATTTATGTTTTTTATATTTTTGAGATACCCAAAAATTCAAGTTTAATTTCAAATCGGGCATCCCTACCTTTGAAAATTTTTAATGATAAAAATTCTATTAAAATATTTAAGGGATGTTGGAAAAAAAATAAATACAAATAATTTGGAAAAAGAAGAAGAATAAAAATAAAATTAAACAAAAAATTTATTTAAAGAAAAAGTCAACAAAATAACCCCAAAATTTCAAAAATACGTTTTTTTCGAGCCGTTTTGAAAAAAAATAAAAAAAAATATTTATTTTTGATTTTTTCAATTATAATTTTTAAAACGAAATTTTCTATTTTAATTATCTTCTTTCTGTTCTGTTTTATAAAACACTTTTGTTAAATAAATGAAAAAAATCATTTCTGATTAATCTTGCTTTGCTAATTAAATAGTAAAATTATAAAATTGGTATAAAGATCTGTAACTCTGTTTAAATATGAGATGAGTTTATTTTTATTTAAATCGTTCATATTCCAAAATATTTCATCTTTATTTAAAATTCTAAAATATTATATTTTAAAATTAAGAAAATTTAATTCTGCATTCTAAAGTAATTCTTGCGTCTAAATTTGGGGAAATAAAATCAGCCCCACCAAATTTAAAGGCTGATTGAACAAAAAAAATTACTTATTCAAAGAGGTCTTTTTTTATATTAAGATAACATTTTAGTTGGAATATATTTCTAATATTATTGGATAATAGAAATGTTAAACCATTTAATTTGACGCTAAATCAATATAAAAAATATGTTATTTTTATAATATCGTGGGGGAGGGGATATAAAAGGCAACATTAACTATTTGATTTCACGTTTGAATAACGAGCGGAAACAATAGTTGGAAAATGACTTGCGGGGATGGTTAATTCGGTTCCTAATGTCCATTTTTGACCGCTCTTTTCGGCGTAGGATTGGGGAGACAATCTATTTAAACGGCGTTGAACAAAACCGCTTTTTTTGACCTCTTAGTTTGGTGGGTGTATTTTTTACAATTTAAGTCTTTAAATTTATTTACAGTATTCTTGCTACAGTTCAAATGATATGTAATGTTCTAAAGTTAATGGTTTCGACCAACACATTGTTTTTTATAAAGTCTTTTTACCCAATTTAAATTCCCTTGCATGAAGGCCCTATTTTATAATTTTGGTTAATTTGGGTAATATGTTTTTGTTGATGACGTCTCTTTGATTTTTGATGGATATTAATAAATATGGACTGAGTAAAGCGGATGTCTAATTGAGCTTAAATTTTTCCTTAATTATTTGCCAAAACTGCAAAAATCAAAGTTTCCAAAGTTTTTGTAAATTTTTCAGTCATACTTGACGACCCTATTTTTATTTTTTTGTTCGGCGGGTTTGTAAATGCCATTATAAACCATGCAAGGCCTGAAATTTCAAAAGGTATTTATCACCACATATCCCCTATTATTCTAATGCTAGAAATATTTCCATTCATTTAATTAATTCTGAACAAAAATGGGTTAATAATATCAGAAAAACATTCAATTTTCATGCACAATATTTTTGATTTGACAATTGTTTTGTAGTAATTTTTTAATAAATATATTTTCCAATATTTAATCAATTAGTTATATGGGAAATTGTTTTAATATTAATTTGTATCATTTTAAAAATTAATAATTAATAAATAAACCAAAATAATAATTTTGATTGGTTTTTTTGTATTTTTTCCCTTCTTTTTATTATTCTTTTACTTTTTTTTAATATATTTGTTTAAAAAGAAAGTATAATTCTATATTATTTATTATATTAAAATACTCATCTTTAAATTTATTGAACTTTTTTAAATTTTTAAATTTGTTGTTTTAAAATGCAAAATGTTAAATAAAAAGTTCTCCCAGGTTTTGGCTAAAGGATTTTTTAAGAAGAATAAATCACTTGGGTAAACAGGTTTTGTTTAACCTTAATTGAGTTAAAAGATATACCAACATTTATTTTTTAAAATACAAAAAATATTGAGAAATGATTTTGATTAAAATTTTTAAATTTAAATTTTATATTTGTTCAATTTGTCACTTCACTTTAATAATAGTTATTACTTAAGATTTTGATTTTAAAATTTGAATATTATAATCAGTATTTGTTTCTTGAGGTTTGTTGTTTAAAGATTAATTTTGAATTATACTTTTTAGGCGGTTTGGAAAAAAATAAAAGGTCCATTTACATAGTGATAATTGATTTTTGGTAGTGAAATGGGTTGTCTTTTTATTTGGATAGTTGTTATAATGTGTCTTGGTTGGATTGGTTCGTTTTGGTTAATATATATTATTATTAAAAATATTTTTATATTATTTAAATTTATAAATTTAAATATATTATTATATAAATATATTAAATTTTTTGATTTTACAATTATAAATTAAATATTTTTATTCATTTAATATATCAACATTATGATTTATCTATGTAATACGTTTTAGATACGCCTCTAGTCAAATAATCAAAGCTTTGATTTTATAGTACCCACAAGTTAAAAACTCTCTTAGGGAATTCACATTTTTTAACAGAGGCGCTGAACTACCAGTTTATGAATAAAAGTCGTCTTTGAATCCCCAAAATTCTTAATCAATTTTTATGATCGTTCTTGGAAATCTATCTTTTAATTATCTTAATTTTTTTGTTATATTATTCTATCTGTGAATATTGAAAAAATTTTATATACTTTTTCAAGTGCTCCAAATAAGGGGTTAACATCGTTTTATTTTTATTGTATTGTAATTAATTATTTGCTCAATTAAAAACTATTTTTAATTCCAAAAAGTATAATTCTCAGCGTACATAATTTTTATAAAAAAGTTTTGATTCAAATTAAGTGATAATAATTAAAGTGAATTTGTTTAATTCAACTCTTATAAACTTATTTATTCTGGCTGTTTGATTTTTATATGGTTTCTACTTGATTTGCTCCTTTTAATGTTCTTTTTTTTTTTGACCCAGGCAGCAATGGGGCCCCTGATGGTGGTCACCGCCCCAATTAATATCCCAGGTTCACCAGCGCTGCCTTCCCGGAATAGGATGTTGTCCGTTTTAAATTCGGCCCACGTCCCCCAAACCCAAACCAGATTTTCCCCTACTGCTTTGTGGGAAATAGCCTGGTGGTACCCCAGACGGTCCCTTTTAGGCACCATTTTAAAAGATTAAAGTGGTTTTTAAAGCATTCAATGTTTAAATTGTATTGCTTTTTACCAGTCTATAAAATTCTACGATTTTCTGTTGTCAATCCTTATGAAACAATTAAAACAAAATGGTGGCGTTCTGCCCCCTAATGAATTATTAAAATGCCCTTTACCGGATTTTTTATTATTAAAATACAAACGAGGATAATCTAAAAAGTTTAAAATTGGAAGTAGTTTTAAAATAAAAAATATTATTTTTAAGATACTTTAACGTTTATTTGGGTTAATTTGCTTTTTAACCAAGTAAAAAATTCCCGATTAATTTTTTTTTCCCCATTTAAAACGTATTTGAATTCCTGAAAACAACCTATCTAATCAAATAGATTACCTTTTAAGGTTTTTTAGCTCAGAAAGTTTCGAATCATTGTTTTTTATGAAGAAATATATATTAGTAAAAAACAATGAAAGGGTTGTAGTTTTTGGAAAACAACAAATGAAATAAAGATTTTTCCCGTTTTGACCTTTATTCTTTTTTAAAAAGAGTGAATTATTTAAAATTTAATTAATATTTAAACTTTAACTATTCATTTAATTTAATTTTTAAATATCCACATATTTGGTGATCGTTTTAAACAGGTCGAAATCAACGACACTGTTTGGTCTGAATGTCATCCCGTCTTCTCCTATCACCCAATTATTTAACTTATTCCCCAATTTATAGCTTTAAATTTTTTCCCGTTTCCGATTCATTCCAGCTGGGTCTGGTCTTGGGTTAAAATGGATCCTGGGCCTTAACTGGGAAATTAAAAAGTGTTTTAAACATTTCATGTTTTTTCGGGTGACTCGGAAAACTTTCTTTCTTCTTTGCAATTTGGGAATTCAGTCAAAGGAATTTTTTTGACCATGGGGAAATAAAAATTTGTGGTAAACTCCACCCTCGGAAGTCTAAAATGGAAAAACAATTGATTGTTTTAAAAACCAACGATCTAAACAATTCGATTTGAGGTAACATTTATTTAACTTATTTTAATTACCAAATTAACAAATATAAGTTCTTTATTCCCTTCTTTTGAATGAAAATTGGAGACCCTTTCTTATGTTAAATGTTCTTGAATATTTGAAAAATTATTAAGTCAGAAACAAATAAAAGGATTTTGGACGTTTCTGTTTCAACTCCCATCAAAGTCTTATTTAATGACTACTAAACAATTGCTTTATTTCCATTTATCACTTTCTTTTTCCAACAAACTTCAAACAACGTGCACTAAGCTGTTTTCCGTTTGAACCCGGACGTGGTTTGTAAAAACTAGGACAATACTTAAAACCATGAACCAACAGTCCAATGGTATTAAACTTGCCTTATTATATTTTTTCTATTTAAAATATGTTTCATCTCCTTTCAAGCAAAATGTATTTTTAGAAAAATTAACAAAAGAAGTCGGTGATCTATTTTTTACATTGTTTGACCTAATTATTAATAATTATTAGTTTCCCTTAAATAAAAAAATTACAAACTTTGAAACAATTTTCCTGACGCACAATAAGGCTCTTTGACATTTGAATAAATTACTGTTGCTATTTTAATGATTAATTTTAAAGGGTTTATTATTTCAGATGATCGGCCGACGGACTCCGGAAAGGGATTGCTGTGTTCGAAAAAGAGCAAAGATAAACCACGAAAAACCGGTTTCTGAGAAATTCACCTCGTTAATCTTTAAATCGTAAAATGCTTTATATTATAATGGGTATAGTAAAGCTAATTTTAAAACATATGACTGACTCTTCAAAGGGATGGCTAATTTATCTTGTTGTTTTTTTTTAAAGGATTGACGTTTAGTTTATCTTATTTATTTTTAGTACTTTTGATATTTTTTCTTGTAAAGGAAAAAATTTGAAATAATTTAATCCCGTTTGATTTGGGTGCTAATGTTTGTGGTTTTGATTGTTACCTTTGTTTGAAATTTCCTTTTGACAAATATGTTTAATTTCTTGGTTGAAATTATTATTTAAAAGTTAAACCGACGTTTCAAAGCCCTCCCAGGTCCAGGTCCGGACCGGCAAGCCGTAAAACCTAAAATTGTTTTTTATATTTGGTTATATTTAAAATTTTTTTTGATTTAAGTAATTCGTTTTTCTTTTATCTGGCTTCCACTCAAAAGGATCCACCTTAAGGGTCCATCACTACTACTCTATTCTCATTTGGGAGGAATATCATTTTAATTTTTACTAAATTTAATATTCTATTTAGTCCTTATAAAGTTCCATGGGATTCCTAAACTCGATTTTTTTTTTGCTTTGAACACGTTATAAAACGAGCCAAATTAGGGGAGGCGTCGTTTGCAATTTGCCTTTTTTGGGCATCAATGCTTGTTTTCGTGAACGATCCGGGTCCTTGTTCGTAACATCGACTCCTTAGGTTAAACCCCCAAAGTCTTTGTTCTGCCCTCATTTGTGACTTGACGAGGGCCCGAGTAGTAACCCGGCGGCCGTTCTATGTTCCTGGTGGGGAAATGCTTGGCTCTAAAAACTGCCGGGCTGGGACGGCCTTTTGGGTATTGCGAGCAAAAAAATCAGAAGTTCAAAATCTTTCCCAGTTTTGGGAGACTTATGGGTCTGTGGAAGGGGCGTAGCAGGTGACCAGGTTTTCTTTTCTTCCCTCAGTATTGGGAAACACGCCGAGGGAAACGTTTTATAAATTAAAGGGGTTTAATAAGATTTTTCAGTTTCTTAGGGGCCACCCCTTTTAGCGGTCTACGATAATTCGATTCCTCGTTGGGACGGAGTAAAATTAGGGGGATTTCTATCAATCTTGTCTTTCGTTCCAATGTTTGGGAATTCCTTTTAGGTTGGTGATGGTCCAGGCGAGGCATAAGGCAAATCACGGGACCCCTTTCTACCTTCTTGGACAGGGAAATGAGAGGTGATGGGTCAGGTTTTCTTCCTTCTTTCCGAACGGTACGATCTTAACCTCCGGGCGGCTCCTCCAGTCCGTTACCAACTGGGGAGGGTTAGGGCACGAATCGACGCTCTTTCCCCCCAAAGTCCAGGATATCTCGCCTTCCATTGTGGTTATCCTCCAGGAAACCCTTTGAGGAGACCCCCGACAATTTCCGAACGTTTTGGGAACGCCGAGCCGCCCGTATCCCCGACAGAGGGGGCGGGTGGGATGACACTGGTGCAAGTGGTGGCAGTTCCAATTGGGTTTTTTTCCAACCCCTATCACGGTCTTAAGGAGGTGAAGATTGGCGGAGAGCCCATACACAAACGGCTGATGGACGAAAGGTCATGGATCACCTCGATTTGCATGAGGTGCAAATTTTGACAACGCAACATCAACAACAGAGGCCAGTTGACTCGGATGAAAGGTTGTCGAAGGACCAAATCAAAGTTGAGCTTGTTCAAAAGGGTACTCGCGTCCCTGGGTTGAACCGAGGTTTTTGGGGTGTTTTTTGAAGTCCCACCAGTATGACGGCTCCTCCCGGAAGGGATTTAAGATCCCTTCTTCCCAAAGGTTGATAAGGGATCTCTGGGGTAACCGACGATGAGGGCATGACCGGGGCGGCCAGCCGACGACTGAAACCTCCGGCGAGGTCTGGGTTTGGTGCAGGAAGGTTTTGTAGTAAATAGTGGGCGCGCCGCCTTCTTGCCCAAATTGAAATTTAATTTTTGGTCCTGAATGGGGTTTAAAAACTTTCCTCCAACATGACATCAACGTCGTGATCTCTGAATTTCGCAACCTCTTTCTCTGATCCCAAATCCGTTCGCGTTAAAAAGACTATTTGGCCCTTTTAACGGCCGGGCCCGTTAGCGTTCCGATTGTCTGGTGAAGGGCGTCTCGGGTCGCTTTTTCGAACAGCCGCACCCTGAGCTAGGTTCCGGCGGCGGCAACCTTCCGACATGAGCCTCCCCGTATGGTGCTCATTGGGGATAATTTTCAAAGTTTCCCAAACGGCGGTGTTGGTTGGGTCCCAAATTAGGGGGGGGGTCCGGATTCGGGGCCTGGGGGCAAGGGGAGGAAGTTGCCACCCGGGGTCCACCGTTGGGGGAGGAAGAGGTGGAACGCCGACTTGAGGGGTCCCGCCGCCACGGCTGGCTGGGCTTTCTGCCGCTTTTGGGTGCTTAGGCCCCTAAGTGTTGGCCAATGAAGGACGGCGCCGCAGCCGGATCCGCCCCAACGGCTTGTCCCTTGGGCGCGGGCGTCCCCGTGCGGTCGCCCGGCCTTTACGCACCCGGGGGAATGGCAGTTTGTGGAATGCCCAAAGTTGGGCTTTGGCTCCCGGGCAGGCCATTTGAGGGGTGTTCCAATGAAATTTGCCCTTTCCAGATATGGGTTAGTCTTCCTTCCTCTGGCCAGGGCCAGGGGGCGAAATATATTATGGCCTTTGGTCCGGGTTTTCCATCCGGGAAAGGCTAGGGGGATTTCCTCTTTGAGGAATCGGAATCTCAAGGGGATCTCCGGGACCCCGACGACAAGAAACGCCTCGGGGCTCGTGGGTGGGGGGAACCCCCTTTTTAGAAAAGCGGTTACTTCTGGATCGGAACTTCTGAAGCTTATACCTGAGCGGTACGCCTTCAATTCGTTTTAGAGGTCTGAACGCACTTCGGCCCGGTTTCTCGGGCCCGGAGGAAATGGGGTGGCTTTTTGCCGGGGGGAGGATCTTTCCCTTGGTGGCGGAGGCCCTCCCGGGTCTGGGGTACAGGGGGCCGGGGACCCCGGTTGGGGGGGCGCGCGACGGGCGCCTGGGGGATTTCGCGGTGGGGGGCAGGGTCGCGTTCTCGCGGGGGGCGTTCGTCAAGGCCGGCCGGAAATTTCGGCGGCGGATCTTGGGGAAGGGAAGGTTGAGCCCTTTTTTTGCCTTCTGCGCTCCAAAATCTTAACCGTCTTAGTCGACGCGGTCTTGCCGGGACGTCCATTTCGGACCCGAAGACGTTGCAGATTCGCCGACGGGGGAATGACTCTCCGGTTTGGGGGGACGGCGCGGCAACGCGCCCTGAGGACGTCATCGTCTTTTTGGTGACGACCAGCGCTCCAATTTTTCGCCTGGAACTTTAAAGCCAAGCCACCCACTGGGAGGCGGTCCTTTAAACCAGTCAACCAAACCAACCTTCAAAGGGTCCGCCCGGTATTACCGGGGGGAACCTAACCCTCCCTACCTGGGTGTGGAGGAGTGCCTGCGTGACCTGTGCGTCGGAATCTCAATGTGACTCCCTGTGTGCTAACCAAATTAAGTTACCTGGGGCAATGGCCACCAATGGAACCGTTGGCAGGGTAAGGTCAACGTTCCGAACCCTTCCGATATTCACGTCTCCCGGGAGGGCCCGCAAGGGATCGGGGAACCCAACCTTGTTCTCTTGCCCCTTGGGGCCCCGTAAACCACAATAACGGTGTTCAAATTTTGCCAGTTTCCCAAATAGACCGACGGAATTAATTAAAAATAAATTAATTCGGTCGCCCGAAATCACGAAACGCTGACAAAAAATAATCGTAACGAAAACCGGTTCGCAAACTTGGGTGGTAAAACGTAAACTTTTATAACCAAACAAATCAATTCACGCAGAAAACGAAATTTGAAAACAACGAAATTCTGGAACGAAATGAAACAATAACAAACTAAAAGTTTTATTTTTACCAACTAAACCACGAGTCGTAAACGTACGCGATCTCGTATACGCGCAGCCGCACATCTGTTCGCGCCCGGCGGGCGCACACACCAGCGGGGATCGGGGGGTCGGCGGGCGTTGAGCCTCGGGGGACGGCGTGGGACTGCGGCCTCGTGCCGGGTTTAAATGGCCTCGGTTTATCGTTTTCGTGGCTGGGTGGTAATTAAATTACAACCCGGCGGGTTGAGGGCTTGGAACTTTAAGCGCAAAGGTTCACCTCTTTTTGTTGGCTTACCGGGGTCCCCAGAGGAGACCCCTCCGTATATTTTTTAAACCCGTCCGATCCTAATCGGGGTGCCCTGGAGGCCGAACCTCTTCGTTAATCCCGATAATACGTTAAACATGACGAGGCGCCCCGGTGGCCGAATCGCTGTAGTCAAGCGGTTTTAAAACTAAGAACCGTTCTTCTCGTGGGTGAAAATGGCCTGGTACGTGCCGTATTTTTTACGGGTTGGGTTTCCCTCGACGGCGGGAAAGGGTTTTCGGTGAAGTTTAACGCGCCACGATCGTTATCTCGTCATTCCGGGTCCAATTGGGGCGGGTCGCCTATATCAACTGCTTCCTTGTTTGGGATGAACAATTTGCGTGGAGCGGCGGCGTTACGACCATCTCCGGATTTGGCGGCCGGGGCGAAATACAAGGAGCTTGTTTCGGGAAATTGACGGGATGGAAATTCCAGGTCCGTGCAGGTCCGGGGCGCACCAGTACCCGGGCCCCGCGAGCCGTTTTGCGGGGCTTGGGTTTGTGGATTTGGGATTCGGCGGGAAACCGGACTGACTCGTCCGTTGGGCGGATAACTGCTTTGGAACCTCTTTGTTCGCAGAAATTTCTTTTGGGATTAAAGGGAACGGCGACCGGGAATGACCGCTCTTTTTGATTTTTGGGATTGCGGGCAAGCGGGGTTTGTCGAGGTTCCGGGTGTTTTACCACCAATGGTTGGGTGGTCGAGTCGGATCATGGGTGGGAGCGACGGCATTCTGTGTGTAAACAGGACTGCCGCGCTTTTTGATGGGTTTATTTCGATTCTCCATCGTCGAAACCAGTCACCGAAGCGCCTGGCTGTGACTTGGAGACGTCGTTGGATGGTAAGAGGACAGATGCCGGATGTAAAAATGCAAGTGTCGTCTGCGAACAAGGCGGTGCTAACTTTATAATTACGAGGGATATCGTTGGTATAGAGGGTGAATAGGACGGGGCCTAACACTGAGCCTTGTGGTACTCCGGCTAGTAGCGGGTGAGGTTGGGATTTTGTTCCCTCGACGCGGTATCTGAACGTTCGCTTCCAGAGAAAGTCTGCGATGATGAGTACGAGACGGTCAGGCACGCCGAGCTTATAAGCTTGATAGCCCGTCGTGCCATCTTGTCGAACGCCTTCGCCACGTCGAGGAAAAAGCGCTCCTGTGTGTGACCCCGAGTCATGCGGTTTGATGTGCTCCGTGATGCGGTGCACCTGATGTATACGGAATGTTTGGCCAAAGCCAAACTGGACTGGATTGGGAAGCCCATTTGCCTGCATAAAGTCCTGTAGGCGGGTCAAAACTAATCTTTCGTAGATTTTCCCGAAGCCTTTAAGCAGGCTAATGGGGCGATAGGAGGTTGGTTGGAAGTTTTTCCGGTTTGAGGAAGCCTATAACTTCAGCATCTTTCCAAGTGTTTGGAAAAATACTCTTGGAAAGAGCTGCATTATAGATTAGGACTAGGAGGTTGATGAGGTGAGTCGGAAGAATCTTTATGACGCGGTTTAATATGCCATCGGTGCCCGGGGCTTTTCGTGGTCTAAGCTCTTTGATAAACGATTCGACTTCGCTTTCCGTTACGGGTGTGAGTACGTCGCGTAGGGGTAGGTGTGTCAACCGGTCAACCTCGTTCTCTACCTTGCGGAGATGAGCGGCGCCTACCGGTTGTGAGCTGGGCGAGCATTGAGCCTCGAGACTGTCGGCCAGACATTCGGCTTTTTCCTCATCGAGAAACTATGTGGGCTTGTCGGGTTGGATAATTGGTGGCATAGATGGATGGTTGCCACCGCCTTTGAGACTTTGGGGATACGCCAGAAGGCCGCATGGGAGGATGAAGGTTGCTTAGATCGTTATCCCATCGATCGTTCCTGAATTCAGCCACGCATCTTGGACTGGTATTCCAGTGCGCGTAGCCGCTTCGTTCCGCTCGGTTGGATATCAATCGTGGGCGCGAATCGCGGCTCTCTTGCGTCTCAAGAGGTCCTTGATGTCGTTTGGCAAGGCCCAGCGGGGTTTTCCTCCACCGGGATTTGCCTCGAGAAGGCCTCGACGACACTCTGGACGTGCATTGAGTGCATGGGCTGCAGATTGGTGTCATTAGCGCTGTGCAGTACTTGGGGAATAGTATCAAGGTGGAGGCGAGCTAGTGCAGTCTAGCTGTGACTTAAGCTTTCCCAGTCGACAATAGTTTTACTGATAATATTAGGGCGGTCGCGGGTCTAACTTAAGCATAACAGGGCGGTGGTCTGAGGTGAGATCCTGGAGGACCTCTATGCCTCTGAGTGTGAGGTTGATGTTTACAGAGCAATATCAAGCACATCCGATCGGTGATGATGTTGCTGGGAAAATGAGTTGGTTCATGGGGCCACTATACTAAAGTTAAAATCGGTGAGGGCATCAAGCTCTCTACCGCGTCTATTTGTTATGTCTATTCCATCGGTTGTGCTTGCTATTGAAGTCGCCAGCTAAAATGACGGCGTCTCCTAGCGAGAATAGCGCATGAAGTCGGATTCTATTGCGTGAGCGTTGTTGTTACACGGCAAATAGACCGAAGCTTTGTTATCGGCGCGTGTCCTGTCATGGCTGACGACAGACCGAGGCTTCTAGATGCACAAGAGTCGACGGCGTGTCAATTGCATCACAGTGCAGTGACCTTTTATAATAAATGAGGTGCCGCCGTTTTAGCGCCGGCCCTGTCGTTTCTAATGATGTTATAGTTTGCAATTTTGGGGTCTGATCTGCTAGGGTTTAAGGAAGGTCTCCTGCACTGTAGAATGTCCACGTCATTTCTCTTAAGAAATTGGCTATTTCGGTCTTTTTATCTGCTAGACCGTTCACGTTAAAAAAGACGATATTAAACGCGCGTGGCTTTAGACGGCCCGGTCCGTTGTTTCTATTTAATATGGGTGTATTATCCATGTTGTCGCGAAATTAGTTCGACTAGATGCCTATACTTCCGAAGTATGGCCAATCGCGCGCTGAAGTTTCCGACTACGGCGTCGAATTCTTCAGTTAGTCGATCGAGTTCAGCGAAGTCGATCTGTCCGGCTACTTGTTCGAGATTGCTCCCAGCGCTGCCATTGCTATGGCTAACGTACTGGGGCGCGCTACGTGGAGCGCTTGTTGGGGGTGCGCGAGGTGCGGCGCTACGCGGAGCGCTCGGCGCATTTTGCCGCGGTGGCTGCTGTTGCCATGCGGATGGCGGTGCGGTACGCGGAGCGCTGGGTGTCTGCCACGCCGGAGCAGTCCGAAGTGGTGGGAAAGCGGAGGGTGCGAAAGATGGCGCTGGTTGGCGCTTGGGGGGGGATGAAGGTGGCGGTTTACGTTTGGGGGCTTTTGGGCACCCCAAGTAATTGGCCGTGTGACCTGTGCTTTGGCAGTTGACGCATGCCGGCGGCTCGTATGTGAGCAGGGTGTCTTTGTCGCGGGACATCAAGGGGCATCAAGGCACTTTACGCATCTAGGACGCGCATGACAGTTGCGGGCCGAGTGCCCATAAATTTGACAGTTATGACACTGTCCTGGGATTCCCTTTGAGTGTGGGGCTTCGAAAGTTATGCGACCAATGTCGCATATGTGTCTAGGTCATAGGACCTTCCATAAGGAGCGCTCCAGGTCAGAAGGACCACGTTGAAGGGCTTCTTCGTTTGGGGGTGCGTGAGGCGCATGACTGAGAGAATCGGAATGTTTTCCGATTTTAGGAAATTATGTATTTCCTCAGTAGGGATCTCCTTCGGTAGCCCTTTGACTACTGTACGAAGGACGCGCTCATCCGGGAGCGCGTATGTGATAGTAATAATTATTACTATTGGGAAGGTTGTTACTTGACGGTGTGCGCGACCGTCTCTAACTGGATTTTTGATTCCTGTTGCGGAATCAGATGCGGTGGTGTACTCTATTGAGACAGAGCTGTGGCTCTGCCCATTTTATCTTTCGACCGATGAAAATGGGTGGTGGTTTTTGTCTCGGGGCGAGACGTTGGTTGGTTGCCGTGAGGCGGCGTGGTTGCTGATGAAGCGTTTTGCTTGGCCGTGAAGCGGCGGTGGCTGATGGCCTCTGGGGTAATCTGGGCTGAAGAGCCCTTGGTGGTTGGGGATGGTCTGGTGGTGGACGGGTGGCCGAGAGCTCGTTTGCCGATGATTTCGGCGCTTTGGTTGGGGGGTCAAGAGTTGGCGATGACGCCGGTGAGGATCTGGACTTGCGCTTCTTTTTGCGCGAACCTATTGGGAGGAAACCTCCTATATCCGAGTCCTCGGCTTCGTGGGATGCCTGTCCGATCTCCATTTCGGAGTCAGACGTGTTGGTGGTGGTGGTGTTGGTCGTGCTATCAGTTGCGCTGTCGGATTCTTCCGACTGCTCCGATGTGGCGCGCTTCTTTTTAGGCTTATTTTTCTTCCCCTTTTTGGGGGTGGACAAAGCTGAATTGTTTTCTTTAGCCGCGGCGAGTATGGCTGCGCGGATTGCCTCTGGTGTCAAATCTTTCAACTCATCGATGTTGATACCTATGCCCTCTAGGGCTGCTTGCATGAGGTGCAGCATTATAGTAAATTTAAAATTAAAATTAATTAAAAAGACTTATAAATTTATGTTATTAAAATATAATGAAAAATGTTAAACGCGTGCGTAAGTACGTACGTGGTTGAAAAACATAAAGAATAAAACGAACGAAAATGAATTTTAGAAAAGTTGTAATAAAATAAAATAAAATAACGAATTATGAAAATTAAGTTTATGAAGTAATTAAAAGAAATAAAATAAAGAAAGAATTGAAAAGAAAAAGAATTAAAAGAAAAAGAATTAAAAGAAAAAGAATTAAAAAGAAAAAGAATTAATTAAACTAATTTAATTAAAATTAAAATACGCGCGTAAGCAAACGCGTATGCAAAACTATTGTAACTAAATTAAAATTAAGATTAAAATTAAAATGAACTTAAAAATTAATGCTTACGAAAATATTTTAAAATAAAATAAAACGACTTCGCTAAAATAACGGAAATAACGGTCGAGCGTGCGTGTCTTCACCCCCGGTGAAGCGGGGGGTCGGGTGCCTACCCTCCCCGCCTCAGTGCGCAGGGAGGTGTAAAAAACCGTTAAGTAAAATACTACGCGGGTGGTGTATGATAATTTAATTTTAATTACGATTACGATGCGTGGCAAAAGTAATTATTTATTTGGCAAGAGTTTACACTATAATTCTACAATTCCCTACATCTCAACAGAAGGACATGCGGACGCTGTAAAGGGAAAAATTGAATTGATAGGCAAAATCGGAACGACTCACCCGACCAGACGGCTACACAGCTTTTTGCGCTCAGGCGCGTACGCCTAACGCGTCGACACTAATTACACCGCACACACGGTTAAAACACAGGTCTTGCACGGCGAAACGACGTCTTCTCTCTTGCCTCTTGTAGGCGACGGGGATGGCTTGGCCACAGGTGGGCCAGGCGGACGCGCAAGTGCAGGGAAGGATCGAGCAGGCTTGTCCGGTCGACCCGGGACTCAGAGCGCACTGTGTTTTCTTGGCACTTCTGCATTTGACTATTATATTTAATGGCTATATCGTTGTACAAGTCACGGGGTTATGTGTATCCTTCGAATCTAATACACTTGTTATCGAGTACCGTTTTAATTTCATGATATTTGACTTATTCTTCTGAATTGTATTCTACAATTTACTTTTATGGTTAATATTATTTTTATAAAGTTTTATGGATAATTTTAATACTAGTAACTCTAGCAACTTATTGATTTCTTCGAAAATTTTTTTTTTCCCTCTTTAGTCGGTACCAGCTTTGTGAGAGCTGTTTTTTTTGTTTACTGTGATGTCGCAACCGAAAAGGTTTTAAAGGTTTGTGTATCAATTACAAAAACAATTTCTATTAACATTTCTTTAAGAGATAACAAAGAGATTATTTAAAAGTTTTATTTATAAAACATATTATGCAACAAATTGTAACAGATTTTACTACGTATCTTTTAAGACTGTTGAAAAAGCCTTGTTTTTAATAAACGGTAAAGTAAAAATAGTTTCGTACGCCTTAGTACTCGACCGCGCCGTATATTAAACGATTCCGACGTCGACTGTCAAGTGCAATCAATTACCTTCTGCTTCTATAGTTTATACAGGTTTTCTGTAGTTAACATACTGAAGAATCATATTGAAATCCCGGTTGAAAGCTTTAATGTTATTATATGGACGTCTATACAAAGTAAAGTATATCTTTTAACTTAAAAGATATACTTTAAGAATCATTCTTATAAGTATTACAATATAATTCGTAAACGAAATTATTACTATATCTATCAAGTTATTTTAATTACTTGGTTTATATAATTATTTATTACAAAATATGAAGTAAATAAGATGCTCATGATAATTGTAAGATAAAAGTATTGTTTAAAAAATGTTTTGTAAAGTTTTAAGAAAAAGCAGTCTATTGTTTGTAAACTTTTTATGTAAACTTTTAATTAAAAACATAAATACAAATATATTTTGTTTTTTTTTTTGTTTTATGTAAGCAAAGCTCACCGTAGCCAGCGTTAGTTTGTTTATCCTATACAAAAATTGATATTGAATATCTAGGGTCGGCAAACGGACATGTGGTGCTTACGCAGGTGTCGGGGAGGCCCATCCTCATAGTACGGACGTTCCATGTCCCTATGCACATGGATATGTTAGGCATGTATTTAGGGTTTCTTTGATTTTTATTTGCAGGTGTAGGGGATATCGGCACCAGTTGTCTAATTTTTGTTAGTGTTTCCCACACCCTAAAGGAACAAACCAGCATCGGGGCGGATCAACATCCATTTGGCCGGGGGCTGCCCAGCTGGAGCGGGCGGTAGTTGATCAGTGGGTCAACGATGGACCCTCCCACTGTCGGGAGTGACCCCTGGCACCCCCGCGTACGCCCATGAGCGCAGGCTTATAACCGGTCACTGCC
Source organism: Lamproptera curius (assembly GCA_029286875.1). NCBI lineage: Eukaryota > Metazoa > Arthropoda > Insecta > Lepidoptera > Papilionidae > Lamproptera > Lamproptera curius. The sequence continues at coordinate 19,679 of JAGSMT010000264.1, read as the reverse complement.
ACTCCCCGTGTTGTTATCCACGCAGCCGAGCTGATGGGTGAAGTGTCCTCTCCACAGACACTACATCGCCTGGAACGCAACTAAGGAAGCACAGGATCGCCCAATAGCCTACTCCTCTCTCGTCTTCCCAACGAGCCTCCGCAGGAACGCCAGAGCGATGACGTGCGGTGCTGGGTCGACTGCAGAGGTCTGCCGCTATTCAGGTTAGACCCTACTTGCCTGACGGTGACCCCAAGACCGGGTTTCTTTTCGAGGTTATCTTTCCTAGACAGGTTGCAGATCTGTGCTGACGATCTCTCTCACCGTTTAAATAAACTCAATGATGAAAATGCAATACACTGAAAGAACTGTAACACATATAAAGTTATGTATAAATAATTTTTAAATAAAGATTTTGAAAGGCCTAAAACTTAAATAAACTTAGTAAATCTTACTTCAACAACAGTAACAAAACTTCATATTCTACCGTAAAATCTTGATATTAAACTGTTATGAAATATGTTCTTCGTATTATTAGTTTTCGATCTTTCTTGAGTTTTCCTATATTTTTCCACGTGTTACACGGTAACCGCCGCGAGTAGGTATTTCCCAATTTTTCTTAATTCTCACTGTTTGGTAGGAGATGGCGCTGTTTGAAATTCTTATTTTCTATTGATTTTTGTGGTGTTGAACCACAAAAATCAATAGATTTTTAATTTTTCTTTAAGATGGCGCTGATAATAGATCAAATACTTCAAAATGTTAATATGTAGTTTATTTACACATTGCTATTTTTATTTATTGAATAAATTCAAATCCTTAGAACCTAAATTGACGTCTGTTGATTACGGCAATATTACAATGTTGGGACTTTTTCTCTTGTCCTTTAATTTTGGAATATAATAAAAAGCTGAAACTGACACAGCTGTCGTCGTAAAAATTCGAAAAGAAATACATAACTTAGAAATATCAGGCAAAATTTTAGTTTAAATGATAGAGTATTGCATAAAATATGAAAAGAAAATGTGTGCTGAAAGTGTAATTGCAGTGAAAATATACCAAATTTTACAAATAATAGCTGTATGACATTGTCAAACAAATTTTGAATGTCCAGCAAATTAATTTTATCAAATTGGATCCATCTCATCGTAAGAAATCAGGTACAGTGTAAAAACAATGCTAAATAAAGCCTATATAATAAAATAGCATGATGAAATAGACATAAAAATTAATACGTGAATAAACTCATAGTAATGCAATTTATTGACGGCTTATAATGGGAGCAGATTATGGGGATGTCCTTTATTTTTATAATTATTAACATATTCTAAGCGAATTTATTCACTGCATCAGCTGATGGTCTTATTTTCATAAAGTCATAGCAATTTACTGTAAATTTTTAAAAATCTTAACTTTTTAAGTGTTCTACGCAACAGCGCCTGCATAATGTTATTAGCAAATTTTACTTTAAGATAGTTGCTATTGAAATATTAATAGAAGGCGGCTATTTGAGTTAAACTTAAATTATATTTTTGTTATAAGCCGTTGTATAATGTTTTATTATCGTCATTTGATAAATATATATCGACAGCATAATGTACTGATATGACAATTTTAATCCTAATTTTTTTATTCAAAGTCAAAGTCAAATATCTTTATTCAATATGAAAGCATTACACTATCTTATTGATTGTCAAATAATCTACCATCGGTTTGGAAATGGAAGCCTCTGACCTGAGAAGAACCGGCGTAAGAAACTCAGCGGGACTTTTTCTTTTTCCTTTTTCTTCAATAAATTTTACAAAACTTTTACATAAAACCTTACATTTTACTACTTTGAAATAGCCTGGAGCGAACAGTTCATTACCAGGGTGTGTTATCTATCAAGTAGTCATTATAACAATAATATTCTTTAACACATAAACGTTCCTTTACAACTTTTTTAAATTTATTTACAGATAAAAGCTGAACGTTTTCTGGTATTTTATTGTAGAAGAGTATACATAGTCCCATTAAAGATTTCATCGTTCTTCGGAGCCTAGTTTTTGCAAGAACATAATTATGCTTATTCCTAGTATTTATATTATGTGTGTCACAATGTTTTACAAAATCATTTTTATTTTTATGAACATACATAATATTTTCAAATATGTATTGAGAAAAAACAGTCATTACATTGATTTCTGTAAACATTTTTCTCAGCGATTCTTTGGGGCCCAGGTTATAGACTGCTCGAATCGCTCTTTTTTGAATTATAAAAATAGTATTAATATCAGCCGCGTTTCCCCACAGTGGGATGCCATAAGACATTATACTGTGAAAAAAACTAAAATCTACTAAACGGGCTGTCTCAACATCGGTTAGTTCTCTAATTTTTTTGACTGCATAAGCCTCGAGCTAAAGTTTACTCCAGTCTATGAAATGAGGCCCCATTGCGTTTAGAATCTATTGTGATGCCGAGGAATACAGTGCTATGTACGTGGTCTAGCGCTTCTCCATCTACGACCATCACACCCAGCTTGAGGAACATTAGGAGTTATAAACCTTATACATTTAGTTTTATTTTTGTTTAACAATAAATTATTTGCACTAAACCAGTATTTTACTTTTGAGAGGGTATTATTTACATCGTCATTTTGCAAGTTACGTCGTTTTATTCTAAATATTAAAGAAGTATCATCAGCAACATATACAATCTCGTTATTGTTCTGAACCTCGTGTGGTAGGTCATTAATATAGACCAGGAAGAGAAAAGGCCCCAAAATAGATCCCTGTGGGACTCCCATACCTACCTGCGCCCCGGTTGAATTATACAATACAAAAAAGACGATATGGTATAATTATTTCAATATTATAAAAAATTGCATAAATCAACGCCAATGTATTAAAACATTCACAATATGAAAAATCAGGTACAATTTAAAATTAAGATGAAAGCTCAATATGTAAAAATACGACAACTCATAAAATTAACTTAGATTATTTCAAAAGACAACATGTTTTTAGTATTAGGCGATTAATTTTAATTGTTGTAAAATTCAACAAATACGTTACAAAGATCGGAAAGTACTTAAAATTTTTAACATAAGAGAAAGACCAATTCATTGAGTGACTCATAATGTTATTTCTTTTAAAAAAGCTATTAAAACTGCATAAAGATCAAGGTATTTGCAAAATAAACATTTTCTTTGCAAGCGGGGGTACATGTTAAAATTGCATCGAAACTTCATCATGCTAAGTTCGTGGAGTGTTGCCACATACTAGTAATTACGTACGTATTATGTGAGGTGTAAAGCTATCTCCTCATTTAATAATAAGCTGAAGATTATTTGTATAGATAAAATGCTATAACAAATAGTAACTCAAATAGTAAAATAGTAACAAATAAAACGTTTATATCCACGTTTACATTTAAAGAGTTTATTTTAATATTAATACTATGTCATAGCAATTTAATCTCTTTTCTTAAGCATTATTCACAACAAGCTCTGCGCATTTATTTTTCTAAGAATATCTCGTAAAGAACAAATATAAATCAGAAAAGTGACTGAAAAACCAAACATGTGATGAATATATATGTTTTTTTAAACAGCAAAATGGAAGCTCTTAATTTTTAACACCTACAAAAGTTTATTCTTGGTCTTATTTATGAATTTTGTGTAGATTTCTCTTGTTTAGATATCTCAATATTGCATTAAAATCACATTACGATCACTAAGAATGCTTTTACTTTAGACACCATAAATATTTTTAGATATCTTTACGTTAAACCAAAAAAATAAATGAGTTTTTTTAAAAATAACTCATGGTACTAAGGAAAGTTATTAGTCATTATAATTTTATTCCGTATTTATTTATTAATTCCATTCATGTTATGTTATGTCTGGCAACATTTAAACACAACGGTTTGTAAAGATTCAACCGCAGCTGTTCTTTCCGATTTCATCATTCGAGGGGGAAAGTACGAAGCGTCTTCAAGTAAATTTCAGAAATTATTTTTCTTTATGTCAGTTATGGATCCAAAAGTGCTAAGAAAACGAAAGTCAACGTTTTGGTAAGTAAATAAATGCCAATATCTATATAAACTAAACATTTATATGTAATCTCCTACAACTTTTTTTCTAGAAATGTTTTTATTGTGTAGTGATTGCTCAAATAGTTTTTAATTTATTTATCGTGATAGATTGACATAATTGCATTTACAGAAATATTTTTAACAATATTGTGAACTAACGGCCTCTAAAAATTGTTATTATTATCTGTCGTTTCCATCTCAAGTTACAATTTAAAAGGGCTCTTAGTTCAAAACCCTCCTTATAATTGTAAAGAACGTGTTTTCCTATACATTATATCCAACACTGCTCTCATTTTAACCGTCGAAATTTCTAATCTTTTCATTGCTTTAAAGTAGGAAGGTAATGTCTGTACAATTTAGTGTCGTAATTTGAAATAATAAAATTTTGTGTTTAATGATCCATACAAATCTATAGCAAGGCTTATGAAGAAGGATCATCTTAAATTATTTTCAATCTACCGTCAACTGAAGTTAAGAAAAAAATAATATTTAAATTTTGTCACAGATCACTTAAACACCGTAATTAAGACATTAAATTAATAATAGTTCCGGACAAATAATATAACAGCGTCTAGTCCTAAACAAGGCAAAGCTTGAACTATGGAAATCAGGAGACTGATAAAATACATAGACTTCCTTTTCTTTTGTAAATAAATGCATATTATAGAGATGAAGAACCGAACACAGGAAAAAACACTATGTTCATACACAATATGTTTCCCGTGGTGGAAATCTAAAGCACATACTTTGGCAATGTAAGTCAGGGTCACCAACCATAATGGCCAAGCGGGCCAACTGATATAAAAATACATGTTTTGTATCCTAAAATTTAATTTGATACGACTTGTTTGTTGCAATAATACAAATGCTTTGACCACAGCAATTCGCATTAGATATTACAGTGGACGCCACCTCTTTTTCTTTTATGGCATAATTTGGCGTCGACAGGGCCACCTGATGGAAAGTGGTCAGACGCCCATGGACATGGCAATACTGTGGTAACCAACGCGCTGCCTACCCGGAGACATGGGTTTTAAGTCCGTTTCCCAGTAAATGCTGGCTCGGTGCCCTTCAAACGGGAACACAGCGTGTTTTCCACACTGCTTCGCGGTAGAAATAGGCACCGCGGTGGCCACCAGACGGCTCCCTAAAATTCCGGGGAGACCGGACCTCTTCTTCACTGTCATAACCAGGGACGGAAAACCGACACGACCGGAGAGAGAGACAAGGGCAGACAAAATTCTTACACCCCATCCGGATCCACTTTACAGACAATGGGGTGATCAGCCCGCATTCCCCTACCAAGTAAAACAATGTATTTGGTTACTAGGTTATGGTTTTGGGGCAAGTCATACCACTAGGCTACAAGACTGAAATATTTTAAAAACATTGAAGTCGGATTATTATTCTGATTGATGTTGTCAAGGATGTCGATCTGGTTCGAACCATACGTTCACCGATTGTTAACTTTCTTGGGTTTATTTTGTTTATATTTCCGTTTATATTATAAAACTTTATAAAAAAAGGAATCTGACTTTAGTCCAGTGAAAATTTTGATTTAATATTTCATCAGTTTAAATAAACCATTTCTGGTGTTTGTTTTATTGAATGCCTTTTACCATTAGGTTATGACCCTGGCTAATATTTCAATTCAGGCAGATATAATGTTCTTTCCTACATAAAGACTATGGAAGTAATGGCCAATTCAAATTAATAAAACAATATCATCTGTCAATTTACCAATACCAGGTTAAGTTGTATTCCCGCTTCGTGCCCTTTCAGTGTTAACATTTTTATGTTTTACATCAATTGATGGCCTTCTCAAATGGGACTAAAACAAAAATATCTTTATTTTTAATAGTATTTCAGTTTAATCGATGGGTAATAAAAGATTGGTATCCAATCTTTAAAAATAATATACCAACTTATATATCGGTTATGAAAGACATTAATATCTTAACTTTTCCTTTTATCATTAAAACAAAGTAGCAGTGGGCAGGATATCGATATTGAAGCGCGGACCACGCGCAGCTTGTGCATGTGTCGGGTGTCTCGCCATCAACCGAATATGAACCACCAAAGACGAAGGCCAAGGACTGAAGGTAAAAACCACTAATTTTATAAAATGAAATTTTTGGAAGTTGTACGGTCGTTGGACCTTTTCACTCAAAAAACTACATTATAAAACTTAATGAAACTGAATAAAAATGTCTTATTAATACATCATATTTCAGAATAACTTTTAAGGAAATTAGTGTATATATCCAATAATCCTCCGTAGGTAGTGGTAAAGGGTTTCTTTGAAACTAGAGGTGGGGAACCCAGGGACCTAATTTTCATTGTTGTTCCCTAGTGGTTAGGACAATTTGGGCCAATCCCCAGTGGACAACAAGTTGATAAGATAAATATAGAGAATAGATTTGTATTTTTTTGTGTACGTTTGAACTAATGAACTAAAATTGCTGTCCCGATTTTAAATTTTCTTTTATTGAAACCTGTATTATCCGTGTAATGTGCGAACTTTTTAGTCTACATAAACAATTCCAATAATATAAAAAATGATGGAAAAAATGGCTAGATGATAGTTCTAAATATAATAGAAGTTTTATGAAAAAAAATGGGTGGTTCGTACCGGGTGAGAAAATATATTTTTGGCATCATTAAAAATAGTTTTATTGGCAAATAATTAATTACAAAAAATAATAGAAGGATTGGAAAAGGATAATCAAAAAAGTTCAGTTTAAATTTGAAAATTAAATAAAATAAATATTTTTTTCTTATAAAGTCAACATAAATTGTCTTATTTTTCAATTGTATTTTTAATTAAATGATGTCCACTTCCATAGTATCTTCCCTAATGTCTGAACGGAACTTAGTTATCATTTTTATCAAAAGTTTTCATTAAATTTATTTAGTTATTTTTTATAAATATTTATTCAATTTAAAAGCAAATATTAAAAATAATATTATAATTTGATGTTCAATTTTATTTTTATCAAAACTTTTTATTAAATTTTTATTAAATTTATTTCTTTATTTTGTGAATTTAAATAACCAATAATAAGTATTTAAATTAATAATTTAATAATATTTGTTTAATTATATTAAATAAAAGTATTTTAATTTAAATCAATAAATAATACATACGGATGTTAATCAATTATTTGGGCACTTGAAAAAAGTATAAAACAATTTTTTTCACTAATATTCCAAATATAAGTTATGAATCAAAAATAATTAAGATAATTAAAGATGATGTTCAAGAACTAATCATAAATAATTCTTAAAATTTATGGATTCCCAAAGACGTACTTTGATATATCTATAACTGGTAGTTCAGTGGAATTCCAAAAGATTTGGCTTACTTGTGGGTACTATAAATCAAACTTTATTTTTAGATGGCGCTTATTAAAATATTAAAAAGATAAACTGTTGATATATTAAATGAATAAAATAACCTTATATCAAGTTGAATAAAACATCATTAAAAAATTAATATATTTATATAATAATATATTTAATATATATATATATATATATATATATAAAAAATTTCACTCTCATAATTTTTCATAACCCTAAAAAGTATAACTTCAAAAACTTACCACGGAGTATTCGGCCACATGCAAAAACCCCAAAAACATCCATGTGTAATTTTTTTAAACAAAACGTAATTCAAACGGGGATGGCTTTTATTTAAACAAAGTTTTTATGTCAAACCAATTTGCTGGTCGGTAACAACCCCAGTAGCCTAGTGAAACTTGAGTTTGAAACCCAGGGGTGGTGTCGAATCCGTTTTTTCAACCCAAACCATGTGGTGGTTATCACCCGCTGGATCCCCTCCATCGCGGAAGGGCAAGGTAAAAGGGTGGCGTTGATCTCTTCCCAATCGGCGTAATCCTCCCATTGGAAATAGAGAAAGGCGAGGACCTGTGTTTCGTTTACCTTGGCCTATAAATTTCCCGTTCCGTTTTAAAATTGACTGGATATTCGATATGCGAAGGATTTTTAAAAGAGACCTTACGCCCTAATAATAGCAGATAATATTAGTAGTTTGGGGTAAGTTTGGTGCGCTGTCTTTTTTACCGAAAAAATTTATATGTAAGTTTTTGGCAAATTTGACTTCTTTCATAAATTACCTAGCATTTTGCTAAACTCCGAGTAGGTTTTGGTGCCAAATTATTCAAAATCAAAAAAATACATTAAACATTTCAAAATTAATTAAAGCCACGACTTAAAGAAATATCAGTTTATAATAGTTTTCTAAACCAATTGTTTGCAAATTAAAAAAAATATTGAAAACAGTCTGTTCACGGCCTGTGAAGTTTGGATTTTGAAACAGATTTCCTGGGATAAAGTGGTTATTTTTGCCCAAGCAAAACCTTTCTAAGTATAAGTTTAGTTTTTGGAGTTGTTCAAGACAAACCATCTAACAAAATGTTTCCTTTTTCATAATACTGGGCAGTTTTCAAAACCCGGGGTTTAAGTCATACCATACAGACCAAAATTTTTTAATGGAAAGGTGACAAAACGTTCAAATAAAATGATATCCACTGCCCAAAAAACGACGTAAGACGTCCAAACCCCATCGTCCTGAGACTGGCCGTCCGTTTATCCCGTAATCACATTGCGGTGAACTTTAACCCGGAAGATAGTAGTGTTTACGCAAATGATTCGGAGAAAAAAAGGCACCCTATGGTCTTTCGGACGGTCGTCAAAGGCGACCTAATTCAACATGACTATGATATGACATGAAAACACAACGGGAAACATGTCAACTGGGCCCAACGTCAAACACAAATGACGCAATATGCGCTTGAGTTTTAACCTATTTGGTTGTGGAATAATTCATTCCTTTGGGAAAACTGTTATTCCCTAAATTCGTTTGGAAGCTATATAGCCAATACCATGAAACGGGAAATGGTGGTAACAAATAAAGTTTCCTTTTGGCTTGAATTCAATTAATAAATTTTGGCAATAACACCATGTTGTATCCGCCCTTCCTGCCCCTCTGGTTATAATCTGTTAAAGCGATTGGTTTGAGGTTAACACACCGTTGCCCTGCGATCAATGGTCAAGTCGAAGAAGTCCTTCTCTAAATCATTTTCTGTGTTTATGCTTTGTTTCTTTGTTCGGAATTTTAGAATAGATTTACCTTTTTCAAGTTTTCTTAAAATTACCGGCTCAGATCAATAGTTTAAAACCAATTGGCACCAAAATCGGGGGTTTTTTGGGTTACAATCGCGAAGATAAAAAGCATTAGACTGTTTAATTTTTTATTACTTTTAAATCTAGATTCCGGGTACAACTTTATATGAAAAGATGGCGTTTTAAATGTTAATATTTATTTATTTAATAAAGATTTTATTTTAGAAAACCAACCAGATGGACGATGAATGAAATGAAATTAAATTTTTCGCGTCCTTTCCTCCAAATGCGCAGATGGGCATCTTAATAGAGTTTTAATCCCTTTTTAAACAAGTTCTTTTCAAGAGTTATCTTGTTGGAATTTTTGCAACCAAATAGGTAAGACTTCAAAATCACCGTTTCAATTTTATCAATTATTTTCAAATTATAAATTTGATATCTCAAATTATTTATCAAAGAAATTGAAGGTCCATATTTTTTTTCACGTAACCTTTCGTGTAACGACAAAAATGGTAAACTAATAAATTTTTTGACTGCCTCCGTAGCCAGTGGTTGGGCGGCTTTGACACAGGGTCGTGGATTTGAATCCCGGGGGACGGAACAAATTTTCTTTTGTTTCCTGGTTGGAGGGCAATTTGGGATCCCCTTTGTCTAAAGTAAGATGTTCATGCGTCGGATGGGCGTTAAAAGTCGGTCACCACCCGCATTGGACCAGTGGTGGGAAGGTCCAAACCCCACAAGGACAAAACACTCAACAGTGTGTGTAACAAATTTGGGGTTGTCCCCAATCTAAAACAAAATTGATTTATTTTTACCCATAGTCTTTTTATTGGTATTGGTTGTTTTTCCTATAAGGCAAAATACTTAAAACAAGTTTATAAACATACACATCATGGTATTCTATAACTAAAAGTAAAATTTGGGTCTAAACACAACAAAGTTTCGGACAGGTTAGGAAAAAGAATTTGCCATACCTATCGTTGAAAAGAATGCCTAACTTGATAAAAACTAACGATAAAATCTTTTTAACTTTTATTTATAATGATATTGGTTAGAAAATATTAGATTTTTTAATAAGTTGTCAATAATTAAAAAAATAGGTTTAACTTGATCAAAACCTTAAAAGTTTCAAAACGCGTTTTTCATTTCAGGTGACCATATAGTGCCTGCTTTTGGGTGTTAAAAGTGGGCGCGTTTGTGGTACTAAGTTATAAGCAAAGTTGGCCATTATGTCTCGTGACTTCAAAGTGTGTGAGTAGTAGGTGGTAACTCCGGGGAACTTATGCGACTTGGGGCCTTTTTCCCCACAGGGCGATGTTTGCATCTCCCCTTTTGGTTAGGTAGTAATAAAGGAAAAACCGGGAACGAAAAGGGCGTTTTGGGGAAGAAAGAAAGGAAGCCCTCAATTTGCGTTTGTATAAAGGGAAACAAAAACGTAAACACGAAGTTTTAAAAACACATACTGAAGAATTGCTTAAGGTAGAAATAATTTCTAATTTTTTTTCCTTGCGAAAAATTATTTGGATTATAAATTGTAAAAGAAATTATATTGGGTTAATGATCTAAATTCTATAAAAGGAACTTTTAAATTTTTTGCGGTCATTTGGCAAATTTACACGTACATAATGAATGAGATTATCGGTTTTGAAATAATCTATTTAAAACACGCTTTGTAATCTCATTGTTTTATTGGTTTCGATTATTTTTCGGAAGATAATCCAAGCTTAAATTGAGGTTCATCTGTTATATCCAAAATACTATTGAACAACGAAAAACGGATCATCGAGCATTTTTAGGTTACATTTCCAGGGCATCAAACGGGTGCTCTTAACCTTTCGATTATTTTCAAATCTAACGAATAATACAAATTTTGGATAAAAGGACTTTAAAACTCATCATTTCTTTTATTTTATTATAGGTCGATCTAACAATGCGGTGAGTGGCACCACTGGTTGAGTGGGCGGCGGGGCCCAGTCTGTCCTTTCGCTTTTTGCCAAAGCCCCACCATTTTTTATTGGGAAATTAGGGCGGATTATACCGGAAAAACGTCCCGTGTTGGTTTCATATCGAGGGTGCGGGGGTTCCGTGATGCGGTGGATCTGGTTGGGGTGTTTAGCTGGCCGAATTGCACAGGCGGTAGCCCTTGAGTCCATAAAAGCCCGGAAAGCGGGGCTAAGATGAGGCGTTAACATAGCTTTGGGTTGGTAAGCGGCGGCCGGGGAGGCCCACTGCTTTTCTTTCTTTTTTTGAAAGTCCCAGAATGGCACGGGGTTGATGTTGTAAGATCCTATCCACCGGTCGCCTGAATTCCGCTATGCGCGTCTTGGACTGATGTTCAAGTGCGCGGCCCTTTCTTACTCGGCGGACCAACGGGGCGCAATCTTTTTCACCAAAATGGTGAGCATCGGAGCTCGGGGTCAATCTTTTCAGCGTGTTCTGCTCCCGCGCGCCTTGCTATGGGCGTACTGGGGGCGCTACGCGGCGCAGGTTGTGCGCGTGGTGGGTGTCGCGGGCCTCGGGGTTTGCGGCGGTGGTTCGGGCCCAACGGGCGGTGGAGCCCGCGGGCCGTTTTGGGCCACCCCGGAGCAGGTCGGGCCCGGGCCCTGGGAGGATGGACGTGGGGATTACGACCCAAAGCGACCTTTGGGGCACCTTTTTGCCTTGTTTTAGCTAAAATTAACATGTCCCAAAGCAACTGTCGAGCTGAGGTTGGCCCCCGGGCGCCCTCGATACAGGCTAACGGGTTAATAAAGGATCAAAAGGGCTGACCGAGCCGAGGTTCGGCCCTCGAGGACCCCGATCAAACACGCTCCGGGTAAAAAATGGGGGCCAATCCCCAGGGGTCCCTCGAGCTAAGCCAAATAAGAGGTGAAACCTGTGCACGCTAAAAGTTGCCGCCTGACTCCCGCCGGTTGTAATGGTTAACTCCACCAGCGGAAGCCATCATATAAACGATAATAAACGATAACCGCAGAAGAACAAAAATCCATTGCGCATCTGGCTCTCGATCGACCGGACAAGCCCGCTCGATCCACCCTGCTACCGCCGTCGCTTAGGTCCACCCGTGGCCGCCTCCCCAGACGCCGTCAAGTGGCAGAAGAAAGACATCATGCTCGCCGTGGTAGGGTTCGTGCATCGTGCAGAGTGAAAGTGTCGTGTGTGCCGGAAGCAACAGTGTGGACGCGTTCGGCGTACGCGCCTGAGCGTAGTGGTTTGTAGCCGTCCGGTGGTCCTTTCCGATCTTTCCTCCGTCACAGGTTTCTGTTGAGATGTGGGACCCATTAACCTATAGTTTTCTCTAAGCCAAAAGCCTTACAACGTGGTCCCTGACCCTGGAACGCTCCCAGATTGCAAAAATCTTCCTTCCCGCCATTCCGACCTGCTCCGGCGTGGCAACTGCCAACCAGCGCTCCGCGTAGCCTCACTGCCCGTATGGCAGCAGCCACCGCCTCAAACCGCGCCGAGCGCTCCGCGTGCGCGACCACGCCCACCACCTGGCGCTCCGCTAGCGCCCAGTACGCTAGCCATAGCAATGGGCGCTAGGTGCAACTTAGAACATTAGCTGAAAAATCAACTGCAGAGCTCGATCGTCTCACCGCGGAATTCGACGCCGCAATAGGTAACTCAGGCCCGCCTTGCCACTACTGCAAGTATGAGGCAATTAGTAGATCTTATTACGGGACATAATGGATAATCACCCATTAATGTTTCCGAACGGCCCGCCGTCTAAAAGCCACGCCAATAAACATAGTCTTTTTAACACAAACGGCCTCGCGAATAATAAAAGGTCGAAATTTCTAACTTCCTCCCGAAAAAGGCCGGAAGAGGAGATCGAAAATAGCTAATTATAACATCATAAGAAATGACAGGACCGGCGCTTCATGCGGCACTCTCATTATTACAAAAAGTCACTGCACTGCGTAACAATCGACGCTTAAGCAGTAGAGGCCTCGATCTGTAGACTAGCCATGACAGGACACGCGCCTATTACAATAGCATCGGTATACATATCGTGTAATGTAATATCAAACTCGCGAAAATCCGACTTCGAAACTTTTTCACTAAGCGCCGTCATTTTGGCGGCGACTTTAATAGCAAACACCGATGGAATAGCCATAGTAAAACTCGGGTATATCACTGGACGCTCTGTCTGAAAAACTTAATTTCAGTATCGTTGCTCCATTGACGCAAACGTACTGTCTCAATGTGAACACAGACCGGATGTGCTTGATGTTGCCCCCTCAAAATAATATTTCTATTGCTTGAATATTATACATTATTAAATAAATTGCTTTACGGATTTTATCGTTTATTTTACATTTTAAATTCCCGACATTCCGAACACTTTCCACGGCCGTGGTCCAGGGTAGACTGAGATGTCATGCGTCTTCTGCAGTGCTGAAGCGGGTTTCCAGATCTAATTTTTATGAAATTTTTAATCTGTACTCCGACCTATGCAAAATGAACTGCTTTATCTTTACAGCCAGCTTGAGGTATTATGCTTGGTTTAAATTTTAATTTATTAATTATGGATCCCAAGCAGGTGGTAGAACAACCATCTTCTCTATTGAAATTTGGATGTTTTTAAATCTCAAAAGCCTCACAGGATCATCCTTGGTAGGAATCGTGTTCTTTAGCGAGTTTGTGGTGATCAAATCTGATGTAATGGTTTGGGTGATTTAAGGTATGGTCACCTGCCGACTTGTTGGGTCTTCTATGTTTAATGTCAGCTATATGTTCCTTCACGCGGTTCTTATTCTCCTTCGTTTTGTCCAATATAGAGGCCAGTCACAATCTAGCTTTATCCTCCTGGGTCTTGTAGGGAATTTGCACTTGACGGGTGGTGGAATTGCAATCTTCTTCAGACACAATAAGTTTGATTGAAGCCCGCCTCAAATGTAGCCAATCTTGTCAGTTACCTCTCACAAGGTAGAACAGCAGGTACTCGCTCCACTGTGGCTGCCTTCCTCCCCGGTCACTGTGACACTGCCGTGGCCGCAGCAGGCTTGTTTTCCTCCCTTGTTTTAAACATGGTGGGCTCAAACCCTGGGTGGCCATCATCCCGGATCCCTCGTCTCTTGAAACAAAAGATTTGCCCGGTAGCTAAAGGGATGGATGGTGGTTGGAATTGCCATTTAAATTTTATTTTGTAAGGGTTTGGTTTTCTATACAATGGCTCAAGGGTTTGCAGGATTGCAATAATTAAAACATCAAGAAAAAGCTAAAAATTATTTTTGTAACTCCCATAGTAAACTTATTTTTAATTTATTGGAGTTAATTGGTTTAAAAATCATTTTTACATATAATTGGAAGTGGAAATGTTCATCCAATAGCCTTATAAAATCTCGGATGAATGGGAGCAGTGGTAGGGCCTTCCCTCCAAAGTCTTATAAAATGTCCAGCAACAATGGGCGACACCGGGCAACCCATCCTTTTAAATCCATCTGCAATGGGGAACTCATCTTTCCCATAATAAAAGCCCAGATGTTAGGCAATGTTTTGGGTAAAAATGTATTCCTATTGAGATTTATTTTCCTCCAACTTTCCGGTTACAATATTGATGCAATCTTCTATGGTATAGATGTAAAACAAAATTATCTCAAAAACCCATAGTTTTATTTCAGCAAGATTAATGTTTTATCGCTAACAAAATTTATGAATCCTTTGTAAACCCTTTGTTGTCCTCTGAGTGGTTTGAGAAGGATTTTTACTAAATGTTGAGCCCAATTTGTAAGTAGGTAGTCAATTTGGCTAACAAATTAGGGCCAATGGGCATTAAATTTTTTTATTTTAAACCCTTTACAATTTTGGGGGCTTGGGACGAGTTTATCAATTTTACGTCAAGATTAAGGGTTTTCAGGTGCTTTTTTAATAAGATCGCTAAGTTAATTTGAGCGTTTTTCATGGTAAAGGTCAGTTTTGACCTTCCTAAAATAGTTTCATCCGATAACAGTTGTTTAATTTAGATTTATAATCTGACGTGTCCATGATCACCAGAATTACCTTTTTGTTCTCGGAGAATTGTTGTTCTTTTGTTGTTTGCGTGTTGTTGGCAAAAGTTCATCCTTGGAAGATTTGGTTTCGGCACTTTGCCGACGCAACATTGACGAAATATCTTGTCGGATAGCCCAAATCTTCCTATTAATTGATTTTGAAAACAACCTCCACCTACATACAATTTGCTCATACGGGATTTTTTCGGGTAATTAAAATTTGTTTTGATAATACTTTCAATGTCGATTCATCCAGGATTGGGACAGATTACAAACCGCGCGTACGTCATTATTGGTCAACGTTCAAACGGAACCAACTTTCCCAAAGTGACAGGTCTTAGATGATCTTGTCCTTCCTAAACCGTTACCCATGCCGAGGGGCCCCGGTGGGCGAACCTGGCTCGACAGGTTTTTAGGACAATTGAGATGAGTTTTACCCACCATCTGTTTGGTGAAACCGGCCCGGAATGCGGAAGGGTACGGAGGGAATAGGCCCTCGTCGGCGAGGGCGGTAATTTTCGTGGCTGTGCACGGTTGATGAGTGTTATTTTGTCATCCGTTCAATTGGCATGGCGGCCGCCTGAAGCGTTTATGGTTTTTGATTTTATACTTTGTAGTACCCGTACCAATTCATTCAATCTCGAAGCCGAGTCAAAAACGGGATTGACGCGTTGGGTATTGTTTAATGGCGGTAATTCCAGATCCATTGCAAGTTTTCACGGCGATATGGGCGCCCGTTGCCGCCATGAATCGTTTTGTTAACTAATTTGAATGATTCCTTGGGGCGTGGCAAAACCTGAGGTCGATTGGACGGATTCAGTTTTGTAAAGCAGTCCTTTGTTGCAGGGGATGCGTTCAGGATTGATGAGAGGAAATAGGCCCGGGACAAATGGCCCTCATTTTTAATTGGTGAGGTGAGGACCAAGGTTTGGTTCCCCCCTCCCGCCCCCAGTAGCAGGAGGTTAAACCACGTTAGAATGAAATCTAGCCTTTAGGGCGGTGTTACCGGTTGCCCTTTGGAAACAGCGTTTAAATGAGAAAAATAAAACCACGGGGGGTTGGGGATTTTAAAAATTCAGTTCGCGGTGAAACCAGATGATAGTTTGGGCAAGGAGACTAATAAATGGTTCCCCATCTAAACGAAGGAATGTGGACGCTGTAAGACAGAAAATTGAGGAAAAGACAGAATCAGAGCGACCACCGGACGGCTACACAGCTTTCACGCCGGCGCGTACGCCGACGCCGAACATTACCGGCACACACCAGCACCGGCACGTCACTGGTTTACGGCAACACGGGGTCTTCTTCTTCGCCACGGGGTCGGGGGAGGGCGCCCGTGGGCCAAGCAAGGCGAGGTGGAGGGATGAGGGCTGGTCCGGTCGACCCGGGCCGATGCACGTTGTCTCTTCTGCTATTTTTTTCGGATGCTCACGTTGGTGGGTTCCCCTAAACCCGTGGTTCGAGGGGCGTGCAACTATAAGTGGCCGGGGCTTCATCATTCTTGGTTTGACGAGGGACCCCGGGGGACCCGGCTGGGCTGCCACCTGTATAACCGTAAGCGTGTTGATCGAGGGGCCCACGGGCGAGCCCTCGGCTCATCAGCCGCTGGTCAGGTCCTCCTATCCAGCAACACTTATCAGGGTGCCCGGTGGGGAACCGGCTCGATGGTGCTTTGGACCAATTACTGAGAAGTTAATTTTAAGCCCTATCTTTGGGCGAAAATCGGCCTGAACGTGCCGATATTACGGGAGGAACGTTTTCCCCAAGGGGGGGGTGCTTTCTCTCAGGCCCCTGCCTTTTATGAAGTGTTTCGTCGTCCGTGTGGAGAACATGGCCCGCCCATGTTTTTTGTGTTTCGAGGAATTGTTGGTACGGCGGCGGCGCTTCTACCAACAAGGATGTTGGGGCCGAGTCAAAAATCATGGATGCTTTGTTTAAACTTCGGGGATTTGGGCAACCAGATCCTTAGGGCTGGTTGGCCCAGATAATAACACCCCGTGGCCCTGGCTAATCTGTTTTGCAGGACGGGTTGTTTAATGGGACGTTTTGATATGCAAAGGGGGATAGGAGAGATCATCTTGTAAGCCCTTATTGGCGAGACAATTGTTTTTTTGATTAGGCAGAACGGGACAGGACGAAGGGCTCTGTTTTGACCGCGGTCGGGCCAAAGGATGGTGGTTCAGGATACCCGGTTTTGGTCGGCTGACCCGGATGGGGAATCAAGGAGGCGGAATTTGAGGGAAGCATCGCTTTCGTTTCCGGAAACAAATGGCCGCTTTTGGGGTTATTGATCCTCCATTTGAAACCAACCCTTTGGGTTTCCGGTTGGCCCCGGATAAGGGATGACTTGACCCGGAAGTATAGATGGGTGTCACCCGGAAAAGGCGGTGTTTCACCTTTTGAAGGATGGATGTCGGTAGTTATAGGGTAATAAACAGGGCCCAAACAAGGCCTTTGAGGTACGCCGGCTGGGACTGGGGTTTGATTGGGCCCTGACGCTATCTGAACGTCCGATTCCGGGAAAGTCCAATATGGTCGAGACGGTCGGGCAAGTATATAACGTATATAAGTTCTCCACCTTTATCGAACGCCCGCGAGAAAATGCCCCTTTAGGGACCCCGGTCATTTTGGCTCGATGTGTTTCCCTAAAGCCAATTATGGAACGGAAGCCCTCCAATTAAAATTCGGTAAGGGGCTAATTAGGGTTCAAGATCTTCCCAAAGCCTTTGGGAGGCAAGGGGGTAGGAGGTAGTTGGGAAGGTTTTGCCGGGTTTTAGGAACCCAAACCAGCGTCCTTCCAAGTGTTTGGGAAAATAGAAAGACTGCGTTATACAGGGTTCCCATTTGGGAATGGATAATCCGACCCCAAAGCACAGCACCCGGACCAAAAAAATAACAAAGAAAAAATTAATACTGTTATGATTTTTTTTAAACGTAAACCATTTTATGATGTTATTGTCAATTTATGACAGCGACCCAAATTAATGAATTTGCTTGTTTTTGTTATATTACCTCCAAACTTCATTAAAAAGAATAAAAATGAGACATTAAATTTTTTTAACAAAAAAATCAATTTTAATTTTTGTAGAAATTTGATCACAAAAAATTTTGACAAAGTTTGGAGTGTTTCATGTAAAAAAATATGGAAACCCAATGGAAGATTTAAAAAAATGGCAGTTAATACAGTTTACAAAATAATAATTTTTATTAATACTATTACGAACTTATTGTATTGAGATGCAAAAAGGTAAATGACTAAAAAGAAACGTAAATATATTATTAAATTTTAATAATAAGAAATTGCAGGTGAATAAAACAATTTTATTTATAAACGGTGTTCAAATTGTTCCCCGCTCAATACACGCTACTTCTAATAAAGGCTCTACTAAGAAAGGATAGGTCGTTCATTTATTTTTTGGGCCTTGAACACGGCTGCAATCCTTCCAAATTTGAAATCGTTTTAGTACACCCTTCCTTTAAAACCCCAGTAAAAAGTCAAGAGGGTTTAAATTGGGGACGAGGAGGCCACAAAATGGGACCCAAACGACCTATCCATTTATTTGAATGGATTTTAAAAAAACGGACGTTTGCACCTAATTGGGACAGCCTCATTCTTGGCCAATGGTTCTTTATTCCTCAGGCATTCTCCCAAAATTGGGAATCATTTTGTAAAGTTTAAAAACTTTGGGAAGATAAATTTAAAGTTAAAGGACCAAAATATCCCATTTAATATACCAGTCCAATAATTTATTTGAACTGGTTTCGCTTTCTCGCAAGATTTGGGAGAGGCCAGCGTGCAGATTATGCATATTAAAGTATCCGTCTTTTTTAATGAATTCGTCGCTCCAGAATTTTTTCAAAGAATTTGGGATTTTCTTCTATTTTGTCTAAATTTTGACAAAAAAACAATCTTGCATGGTAATCTCGGTTGAAAACTTGGACGCGTCAATATGGTAAGGATGATATTTATTTTCAGTGCACGGGGTCTTTTGGACCTCAACGTGATTTGTTTTTAGAGGTAGATGGGTCTTGGAATTTCATCACACACATCTTGAGTATTAATATTCCTTGTCTTCCGGAGCCTCCCAAGCCGCTGCCAGGATTCTGCCATCCGAATAACAACTGTGGACTCTGGAAAACATAATTAACGCGATTGGTACCTTTCCATAAGGCTGAGCGGCACCGTTGCCCCCCCACCATAGATGAAGTGCATATTGGCGATTCTTGTGCCGTGTATTGAATGGGATTTTGATTCCAGAATCGTCCAGATACCCAAAAGGCGTCGTAAAATTACAAACAAAGTCCAAACTAAGCAAAACGGGTATCCAAAAAGAGCCGAAGTCGTCGTTTAACACTGATTCAAACTCCGGGAGAAATGAGAAAGGAATACATGCGTTACCGAACAAGTCGAGAGACGCACTGTAAATGTCTTTTGCTTGTCCGAAAACGATCCGATGATGAAACCGGTTAAGTAAAATGTTTGA